>JANHFN010001938.1:33611-44507 GCA_032468175.1 Toxicocalamus goodenoughensis
TTCCCAGAATTCCCTAGTGAGCATGGCTGGTTGAGGAATTCTGGGAGTTGAAGTCCACAAGTCTTAAAGTTGCCAAGTTTGGTAATCCTTGGTCTGACTCTATAACATTATAGTGTCTGGTGGTTTATTGACGTGGGGTGGGGTAATTATCCATTGAAATGTTTCTTAGCATGGAAGCAGCCAATAACAGGGAATAATGGAAAGTGGCCTCCACATAATTGCAATTCACTTCTATTCCTAATTCTAGAATCTAGGAGTTGAAAGGTATAATCAGAGGTCTGCTCTTCCTCCAAATATATGGCTAGAATATTGTTTCCAGTTGTTCAGCTGATGTTAATGAACTCCTTTCCTGCCAGTTATACATATTGCATAGTGAGAGAACAATTGGATGTCGTTTTCTTTAGAAAGAACATACAGTGTTCTTACCATTCTTTGGCAGTAATTTCAAAGTGAAACTGTTGTCGTCTTTTTTCTGCTCAGTGTCAGACTATGCTCAGAAAAGTATCACAAAAGAGAGGTTCTGCTTCATTACTTATTTTTCTTCTACATTTTAAAGCTATGATCTTGTCTATGCATCACAGTTTCCTGTGTGTCAGGGCTTGGGGTGGTTTTCCAATATCTGTAGTGGCTGTGTCTATGTGACTTCTCTGCATGAGAAGTAATGTTCGTGTGATAGAAACATATATAAATATAAATATATAAATAAATAATTCTTAATTTAACAAACTAGTATCAGAAATCTCAAAGGTGCTTTTTCAAAAGGTAACTAGATCCATAGATATTTAGCTATGCACTTTGGGATGAACGCCCTTCAAATGGTATGGGAGTATGAACGTAGTATCAGAATAATTTCAGATACATAAATTAGGGATAATTTGTTCTAAAAAATGGGATTTGGATCCAAGTTGTAATACTGGAATTTGGACCACATTAAATGTTTACCAATGATATTGGTAGCTGACTAAATATAGTAAAGCAGAATAATAAACTGCTCTCTGATAGACATGCACACTCAATTTGGTATTCATTGCATGCAATATTAGCCAAGTTATTCTGGCAGCCAAGGATAGAATTTTCTAGCCATACAAAAGTGCAATAAATTAAATAGTGTACAGCTAAATGATATACTCTTTCAGAAATCTGATGTTGAAGGAGGTTGTCTCACTTTGTTCAATAAAACCAACTCTGGATGACCAGATTATTCTCTATTGCTATACAGGGATGTCCCATACAATTCCATCAATTGTTCCTTCTCTCTATACCCACAGTAGCAGCTTTTCTGGAGCACCCAAAGCTTGTGGAAATATTTATGGGACTTCAGATAGAAGGGGCTACATGTCCAGATGATCTCAGACAGCATGATTGGTGATGATGTGTACTGGGAGTTTAACAGGGGATCCATACATTTGTCATCTTGGCATTAAAAAAAGTGTATGATCTTGGTTCTGTATATTCAAGCTTAAAAGTTTGGAAGTGATAAAGGTTATTAATTTTTTAATTCTTTTATTTTAAGATTTATTGTTCACATTTCCAGATAGATGTGCCAATTTAAGTTGAGGAAATAGGTTCCTTTCTGGGGGGAAAGGAACTTATTTTTACCGCAATGGCTTTTCTGGTGACTAAATGACATATTGTACAGCATGATATATGCAAAGCCTAGAGCTTTGAAAAATTAACAAACTGATAAAACAAAATGCTGGATTTTACAGACTCGTACTGAACAACTTATTTAATTTTCTTGTGAATCAGTGATTCTTAATTTAAAATCTTGAATAGCAGAAAATTAACACAAAATTTTTTTTTATTAAAGTTTTTAATAAACATAGTAAAAACTAATTCAAATTAAACTAAAAGAAGTTCAGATTGCAGAAAAAAGAAATAGAAAAAATAAGAATTGGTTAATAAAAAAAATATACAAAGAAACGCTGTTCATAACAATAAGTATAAACAATTTTGGTAACATCATTGTCTCTCAAACTTTAATAACTTATCATCACCTCTTAAAATACAACAAATTATGCTGGATAGAGTTCACTCCCAGATTCATAATATTGCCATTCACTGTATTCTTGATCTTACTTACCACAATGCTGTCTCTTTTCCTTCAGAGATTCCTAGTTTGCCATGAATCCTCACTGAAAGTCATTAATTAATTCACAGACACATGATTTCATTGACGATGAGACAAGATTAATTGAAGACATAGATCACCGCATCATAGAATAGTTGCATTTGTAAAAATGGTGTTTGATGTCCACATTGAAAATACTTTTTCATTATTCAATTTTCTCACCTTCTTTCACTAAAATCTATACAAAGACTCATTCTTCATTGAAATATTGGCAACTCATTTAGTCCTTTTTATATCATAAACAAAAAACGGTGGTTACTCTAACAAATTTGTATTTATCATCGCTGTTATTTAAACGTAGCATTTTAATATAACACTGTTGCATTCTGTAAAAGAAATCTCTTATCCCATCTCACTAGTTTTTATTATGTTGAAAGGCTGTGTATGTATCCAGCTCTGTGGTGAACATAATTTATGACTTCACTCCAAAGTAGCTATTCACCTATCCTAACTAGCCAGGAATGCATTATCTGCATGGTTTATAAACAGTCTTTTTTAAGAAAGGAAATTTTTATTTTCTCTTAGACTAATAAACAGGTATTTGTCTGTTGTGGAAAGACTAACTGGAAATGTAAGAGCAAGACAAGTGCTGATTGCTCTGATGGATGATTTGATTTATTTCAAATCAGTCTCATGTAAAGCCTCATTCTGAAAGGATACTGTCACTTGTAGCTGCCAGTTAAAAAGTAGCTATCTTTAAACATGTTGTAGGTGCATTGTGTATGATGTCTCAAAATAGTAAGAATAAGCAAATGACTTAATTTGGCAGATGCCACAAAAGCCACAAAGCCTCTAGGGATAGTTAGGCAAATATTTCAAACCCATATTTGTTTGGAATGTGAGTCATTAGTTTTAAGTGACATTCATACCACTATTTGTTCATTGTTCTTAATTGGGTAAATTCCTAAAATGCAAACTCTGTTTGAATTGGTTGCCCTTTCCATCCAACCTTTGCAATTTCACTGTAAAGTTCCATTGTTGAATTTTACCTTGTACTTCGACTCATTTATTGGATTGATGTTTTTATTTTAATCTTGGCATAATTGAGGGTCTTAAACCCAGGGCATAATCCATTTGGTAATATTGTTAAAATCATGCTAATTTTCCTATTATATAATTAGGGAACTGGATAGCCTTTGAGAATAAGTAATTAGTGTTTCATTTAATACAGTAAGTAAATGTTGGTTTTTACAGTTAAGAAAATGTTGGTTTTCAGCAAAACTGCAGTATGTGTTCACATGACTGTGGGGTGCTGCAAATGATTGTAAATGCATGTAGTTGCTGACTGCCTGAAATGTAGTCATGTGACCTCATTAATTTTGAATTTGGGTTGTAAGTACAGTATCCACCAGGGAGGTCCATCATAGTTGTGACCAGTTGCTAAGCAATTGGTCATAAATTGAGGACTACCTGGAAACATCACCATTAGCCATTTTAATCTGAAGACAGACTCAAGAATAGAAAGAACTCTTTCTACAAATAAGAAATCAGAAGTTTGTGTTAAAACAGGAAGGGAATGAAATACAAAGTAATGGCTTCACTTCAGAAAGAGTAATAATTATAAGTGGAAGAATACCAGCCAGAGTGCAAAGTAGATGACAGTAATCTGCACTGCAGAATTGAGAACATATTTTAGGAACCTGAAAGTCCCCTGAATTTATCCTGTTGTGAGTGTAATTGGATTTATTTATTCACATTCACATTTTTTTGCATGAGATATTATTAGTACCTTTACTTTAAATGAGAAAGCTGGCTAGTTGTAACTATTTATTCAATAACTTCCTTGTATTCTTAGTTGCCAGTAGTGCCAACAGAGTTTCACTTTCTTGAATTAAAATTACGTGATGAAGCAAATGGTTGTAATCATTCTGCAGTAGTCTTGCTCATAGGAATGGGTGATATCAATAAACCAAGTGTATTTGGTTCAAAGCTGATTAGACTTAATCAAGAATTTGACATAACCTCCCTAAGAAACTATAGTAAATTAGCAGTGATAAAGTCAGATTTCAAAATCAAGAGTGAGACTGAGAATGCTAAATTTCAGTAATCTTCCATTTCTGTGTGGAATACCTTAACATTCATAAGGAGGAAAACTATTTATATGAAGTACCTTTCTACATCTAAGACATATATATTGGAAATATGAACACCAAGGGGGAACTTTATTATTCTTGGTGGACATATAGAACAGCTAAAAGATTGAATTCAATTATGTATATTAATTTATAAGATCTTAAAGATTAATATACAGTTGACACCAGAGATATTCCTTATGGGGCTGCTAAGCAAACAGCTTAGCTGTCCCAAAAACTCATGGAAAAAAACTTCATGGAACTTCATTTCTGTATATGACAACAGCAGTAAAACTTTTAGATGCACAACAATGGAAAGATTTGACACTACTCACAATGGATGACAAAATTGACAACTTTGATTAAAAAAATACATAGATAATTTTAAGGCTCATTGAAAACCCTCTTTGGACTTTTTTCATGAAAACAGAAAAAAAGAAAGTATAAGTGATAAATGGTAGACAACAGAAAAATGAAACTTATGGTGATGTCTGCTGTAAAAGAAAACCATAAGTCATTTCCTTGTATTTCTTTTTCTTTCTGCACTATGACTTTTACTTTTTTATTCTTTGCTTTTTTTCTTTTTTTCTTTTAATTATTAGTTTGTGTTAGTTTTTATTTCTTTATTTGAAAATCTAATAGTTATTTAAGCAAAAAAGGAAAATTACTCATTATTCCAAGAGAATATAATTAGTATAGAATGTGCAAAAATAAATTCTATATAAATTGATAAGTCCAAAGAACAATTTGATTTTGCTAGAATCAAATATTGGAATATAATTCTTTTCTGTATGTTATTGTGCTACTCCAAGCTTATAATAAATATTGATTTATCTGTTAGTACACTTTATAGTTTAAAAGCTGTTCTCTTGAAATCTTTAAAATAAGAAACTTAATTCCAAAGCTGTACAATTAATTCCTCATGTCATTTGCAGCTATGATTAAAAGACTTATTATCATTAACCTGTAAACAAATAAAATTCTTGTTTAAATCATAAAATATTTTAATCTGACTTCCTTTTTTAATTAGTTTTCTTCTAATTAATATTGGTATAAATTAAATATATTGAAATCCTTTTTAAAAATAGTTTGCCTTTTTAGTCAGAATTTTTTTTCATTATTAGAACTTCCATGAACTCATTTTAGTAAACTAATACATAGGTGAGATGAAAGTATTTTATTTTTATTATTTTATTATTTTACTTCTGGTCTATTTATATTCCTTTCATTTTTCTTCCTTTTTATTATTGTAAGCTGCCTAGAGTAAATCCCACAGTAATATTGTGAGGAAGTAAATTTAACAAATAAATATTAGATTCTAATAAAGAGACTCAAATATTAAGATAAGGGTAATTGTCAGATTCTAAAATCATTATCCTTGGGTCCTGTGTAAAATATACTGAGCAGCAAGTGAAATTCTAAAATACTTCTCTGAGATTTGTAGAACAGAATAGAGCTGGAAGGCAGCTTGGAGGTCTTCCAGTCCAGCCCCCTGCTCTGGCAGGACACCCTATAGTTTTGATTTGATCTTTCAGTCCTTTTTTCTTCTAAACAAGAACCACAGAGATGGTGAAGTTGCTGTCACTTTCTAAGGTTGGTTTGTTGGGCCCAAAGGACAGGGGATTTTAGGCATTGGGAATTTCTTTCAATCTTTATTCTTGCTACTTTAGAGAAAGGATCAAGATTTTCTATTTCAGCAGACCCTTTTGCGTTAATTGCTACTTGATTTGGATTGTTTTCATAAGATGTTTATGCTTTTAATTTTTACTGTTGTCTGAGTAAAAGACAGTTCAAAATAAAACAGAAAACATTGGCGCATAGTAGTGTGCTCATTCCTTTTGAAAAGAACCCTGTTAAGGCTGTAATGGTATCTGGAAAAAGCAATAATCATCATTCGGGGTAGATAAATCTTTTAAAACGGAATCACAATTAATGTGAAATGTTTTATTTTGTCTCCTGATTTCATTAAACCAGTTTGTCAAAAGGAATACGGTGGAGGGGAACCATGGGAGATACTTCAACTCTCTCAGTAAAGAGTTCATACTTATTTTCTCTTTCACTTCTTCTTTTAACAGTGAATGGTGTCTACAGCCATTGTAATTTGATGTCTGACAATAACGTGGTGGACATGGAGATGGCAAATAGTTTGGGGCCTTTGTGTAGGCAGAACCTGCTTTCCCACTCAGGAAACTCATTTGCCCGAGAGCACCTGTTGCCGTGTGAAAGACTCCTCCAAGTTAGTCAGCTGAACATGTCTTGCGCAGATACCAGGTATTGTTTTCAGTTTTGTTTATCTTACATGCACAACTATTTTTGAAGTTGTGACAGTTCCCCACTGAATATGGTTCCACATATGCATATCGTGCCTTCACCAGCCTTTCAATTTGTTATAGTTACACCTTATACCTCAAATGCACTTTGTTGTTGCAGTATAGTTCAATAGAAGAACATGGATGATTTAGCTACAATCCAAAATGAAAGTAATCCTTTAACTGGTAATTGGCATCTGCAACTCTGTTGTTGAACAATATGATTGTAAAACACAGTGTTATGTGTCTGTGCCAACCTGATGGCAGTTGTGGCAGTGTACTTATGTTTGTTATGTGAATTTCATGCAGTTCCTATAGACACATGAGCACCATTTGCAATTTCTTGCTAACTTCTCCATTGACATTGTCAGAAGTTAGCGGTGAAGGTTGCAAATGATGGCTAAAGCTGCAATTGTCATACTTATGAGACAATTGCCGAGCATCCAAATTGTGATCATATGACAGAGGGGACACGTTGACCACAACTATGAAGACCTGTCATAAGTCACCCTTGCTCAGCACCCTTGTAACTTTGACAGAATGAGTAGTTATTCAAGAATGACTACCTGCACTTTAAAGAGAACAGATTCAGTTCTTTGCCAAATAAATTTTTTTGATGGAACATCCCTTATCATGCCACCCATAATTCAAAATTCCTGATTAAAGTAGTATCCTAGGACAATCTTCTCTATTATCATAGAATTATAGGGCTGGAAGGGACCTTGGAGATTTTCTAGTCCAAACTTCTGTCCTTGAAAAATTGGTATCAAGTAGCAGCCAAATCATATTTTGTTTTGGCTTACTGTGTTTTGTGAAGGCAGCCATTTTGACAAATTCCATAAACAAATTGTGGCACATTGCCATTTCTTTTGATTTTTGAAAACTAATTTAGGTCTTTAATTCTGGAAAACAGTTCTGCAGTGTTTTAGCAATGGCCCTTCCTATATTTGAATAATGCCATGGTATTTCAAGTTAATTAATTTCCTTCGTTGCTATAATATCTGGCGTGGTTTCCTAAAGCTAAATTAATATTGGCTAATCACTTGCTAAGATAGTAACTTAGTTAATGTAGAGATAAAACATCCCTTTCTTTTAACTTGCCTCTTTATGTAATATAATATACGTTGGGGTCTCTTGAGACTTTATGAGGGGAGCTAGAATATCTTTCATATATTTCTCCAGAGTTAAGTGCGGCTTATACAGAGCATGATTTCTATGTATTCAAATTGGTCTCTAACTTTTCCCATAAGTTGTGGTGGATAAGGAGAAAGACCTTATGTTTGTAATCTGGGTTAAAATAAATCATCTACTTAAATTTAAAGTGGATCAGAGACTTAGTTTCAAGTACCAGAAAGTAGATCTTTCCATGCTACACCATGAAAGGAAACAGGGTAAAGCAGTATGTATGTCCTTGTAAGACGATATAAAAGTACTATAGAGTCTTGTTACTAGGATATTAGTGCTTTTAAAACAAGGAATGAAAGCTATCAAACAGTTTAATTTCTATAAATGGCTTCCAAATGTAGCAGGACAAAAATTATCCTTTCTTAGCAGTTAATGGCAATTGTATTTTTTGAGATCAGGATGGGGCTTTGGACATTAGGAAGGGCTGTTTGAGTAAGAGTATATCTTTATCATTACTTAGCGGAATAGCTGCACTTCAAATTACTGTACCATACAATCCTACTTCTATTTAGAGATTCCCAATTGTTTTGCCTATTACTTGATTCTGAACATAAAGCCGCATTTGTGGAGTGGGTGGGTCAAAATCTGCAAGATGGTCACACGCATCTACAAAAGGAGTAAAATTTGCTCAATTTCAATCGCTTTTGAATGACAAAATTTGGCAAGTAATTCTACTATAGGTTTATTTTTCCAAATTATAAATTGTTGCATTGCAATAAATTATTTTTTAATGTTACCTGCCAGATTGAAATAGAAATATAATATATCCTTTAGCTCAGTGGCATAGCATTTCAAAATGTAGGAAACAGTTTTAAAATTATAAACTCCTTCATATATATTTTCAAATTATTATTTTAATGTTTCTTGCATTACTGTTCTAATTTTTTTAAAAAAATTTATTGATTCATTTTATTGATAAAAAAGAAATATAAACTTCTACATTTTTGTGATTATTGACTAACTGATTTGGTCATTTTAATCTGATAATATCAGTGGCAGATTTATTTTCAGATCAATTTTATTTAAGAAATTGAAACATTTCTTTTAAAACTAGTGTTGTAAAATAATGTTTTTATCCAGTTTTCAGTCAAGTTGCTTCCTTAGTAGATAGGGAATTTCTACTGAAGAAGAAATTTGCTACAAATAAAAAATATATTTCCAGTATTTATCATGTTTGAGGAAATACACTTGTAGATATCATGTAAAATTTGGCCTTCATATTCTGTAGCTCAGGGCCTCCAAATCTAATTTGGAGTTTTCCCTCAGCTATCTAGACCAGTTTTTGTGGCCATGCTGAAGACTATGAGGAGAAAAGGCCTCCTCCCTGTCCACTGACAGGTACCCTTCTTTTATTGGGAGTAACTAATTGGATAAACACCAAGCCTTTTCTTTTTTACCAAACCTTGAAATATTTTACTTCTTTGAAAATTTGAACAGTGGTGGACAAAATAACCTTCAAAACTTCAGCTTTTATCTGGAATACTATCTAATGACAGTTTTTATAGTCCCAGTGTGAGACAGCAAGAATTTTAATTCTGTCATGAAGCTTTTCTGTTTTTAATTTCATTATATATGTTAACGCCATCTTGATCTTGTTAGGAATCCACATGGTTACTACTAACAAGCTGGTTTTATTCTGTCATTGACGACAATTATGATGCAAAGGTAATTGAGGTTGGAGCAAACAAAAGGAGGAAGAGAAGACCCAGCTTAGATCTTTTCAGGAGCTTTTTGAAAAAAACAATAATGAGGAAATGACAGATGTCTGTATTCAGGAGATCATAGTATTCCCTTATGAAATATGAACTCCTTACAACTCTGTTTCAGAGAAGATTCCCAGAACAACACAGGATTATATGCCACAGAACATGAAAGAGATGCTATTGTGATATAAAGCAGCAGGTGACTGAAATAATTCCTTTTACTCCTGAAACCTGCCCTAGGTTCTGTAGTTTTGCCATTTTCTCAGTAACCGAATAGTGAATATATATCAGTTTGTTGATCTTGTCATTAGTTTTCCTGTTTCTGGCATCACAGGCACTATGGTGACCCAGTGATCAGCGTTCCCCTTCTTTCCCCATTGTGTTTCAAGCATTTCCCTCAGAACTATTGTCTTCCTCCTTCTCCTACTCTTGAGAGCCATTTCTGCTTGCTTATAACTGCAAATCATTGTTTTTCCCCCCAATTCATTTTCGGGGGGGGGGGGGGGGAGAGACAGATAGAAATAAATTTGAATGTTTTAACTACAGTAGAAGCCTGTTAGGAAAATTTCTAAAATATACAGACTTTATAAAATACCCAGAGAAGACAAATCAGGTGGTGATTTTGGAGAAATTGAATGATTAAATTTCTTTACAGGTCAGATGTTCATTCTTATTCAGTTCTTTACATTATTATTATATAAAGAAGCCTTTATATGATAGCCTTCAGTGAAGTTATAAAAGCATTGGTTTAAACTCCTCTTTGTTCTTTGCTAAGATCTGTCAAAGATTTTTGACTGCTTTAAAGGCAAAACTAACCATCCAACACTTAAGGAACATGTTTCCCATCAAAATCTTTCACTCCTTGTTCTTTTACCTGACATCTGATCTATCAACCATCACTAACACATTTTCTAGGATGCTTCAGCAGTTGAAGTGGTTATGCCTTGTCTTTCATAGCACAAATGAACTGTACACTTGTAATAGCTTCCTTCCTTATTACCGTATTCATACCCTCCAAAGTAAGTGACTGTTTGATAAGGATGCCCAAGTTATTATGGTAGGTTTCTTAAGGGATGTCCCCATTGCAAGCTGAAAGAGACTGCAAATTAATTGGGCTTCTTGTTGTTGTTGGACATGAAGTTGTGTCTGACCCATCGCAACCCCATGGACAATGTTCCTCCAGGCCTTCCTGTCCTCTACTATCCCCTGGAATCCATTTAAGTTCACACCGACTGCTTCAGTGACTCCATTTATCCTCATACTCTGTCGTCCCCTTCTTTTGCCCTCAATCATTCCTGGCATTGGGTTCTTCTCCAGTGAGTCCTTCCTTCTCATTAGATTTATTTATTTATTTGATTGGTCAATTGCTTACAAGATAATAAGTATAAGTACATATATAGTTATGAATACATGAAATGGGTACATATCAGAAAAATAAAAGAAACAATAGGACAGGGACGGTAGGCACGTTGGTGCGCTTATGCACGCCCCCTACA
>JANHFN010001938.1:54240-65916 GCA_032468175.1 Toxicocalamus goodenoughensis
GTAAGTAGTCTGAAGGAAACTGCATAATCTCTTTGCAATATCCTGTTATGCTTCATATATAGCTTGTGTTATTTTAGTTTTATTAAATTTGGTGCTCATTTGCATTATAATCAGAAAGATAGCTAACAAAAATAATGATGCAATGTCTTTAAAACCTGAACTTTTGGAAGATTAATGTAATGCTTTTTTATATTTGATGTTGCAGACTATAGGAATTTTGATTGTCTGAGAACAAAAATTAGACCACTTAAATGTTTTCAAGTTTTAAAAAAACCCTTACTTTTTGTCCTATTATTGTTTTGCATAATATTAATTAATGAACCTGATATTAGACAAAAGTTGTTAAATTCTTGCTTGTGAATATAATTAGGTACACTTAAAAAGACTACGCACGTGTATGTGACTGTGCTGGATTTTATTCTCCATCCTTTAAGCCAAATAATAAATTGTACTGAAATACTTAACAGTCATCATATTACTATTTAAGTAACAATTTATAATATTCATTAAACTCAATTTCTACATCAAATAGATGAATAATATGATACAAAAAGAAATTTTTTGGGTAGCAAATAACATGCTTAGCTACTTCTTATATCACATGAAAACATTTGCAAGAATAGACAAGCACCCAATTTCTGATGCACAGATACCTCAGTTTCTGTCACCTATAAAGGTGACTCTTATTGACTGCCTCATGTAGCAACCATTTGCAGTTAATAACCACGAAGAAAAAGTAACTTTATGATTATCCTTGCATTTACAACCTTTGCGTATCTGTAAAACTAAAGAAAGCTGAAGTAAGATCATAAGCACAGTTGCAATTTCACTTAATGTCTGCCTTGCTTATTGATCAAGTTGTCAGTCCCAATTGTGCTTACTAATCAAGGACTACCTATAAAGCCAGACTTCATTTAAATGGCTTCATCAGAATTTTTCCACTTATAATCTATTTTTATGGAGCCTCTTTTTCCCCCCACAGAGAAGTTTTAATGTTCAAGCCCAGCAGAACCTTAAACGATCCAATAATTAAATTCAGTGGAATTGATGGGTCTTTGCAGATTTCTGTTTTTCAATTTGGGACTTATACAGGTGGTCCTCAACATTTCCTCCAGACTCCCCACAACTACTTATCACTCAGTTCCACTAGCTCTACATGTGCGTTGTGACACATATCCACACACACCAGAATCACATGATCACATTTGGGGTATTTGGCAACCATCACACCTTATGACCAGTTGTAGAATTCTGTAGTCACGTGACTCTGATTTATGACATTTTTTCCAGTTTCCAGCCTTTTTGGGCTTGTTTCCAGCAAAATATAGGAAGATGTTGATTTGTTTAACAACTATGGCACTCATTTAACAACTATTGCAAAAAAAATCATAAAATCATGTTAGTCATGTGGGTGCCTTGGTTTACAACCATGAAGACTTAACAATGGAAATTTGGGGCTCTATTATGGTCATAAGTCAAGGACTATCTGTGACCATCTATTAGTTAATGAAGAGAATGTGAGGATTATTCCATTTGTTTTAACAGGATGGTCCCTAAATATATTTTCATAGATTTTGAGGTTGTTGAGTTCCTTGGTTTATTTATGATCCAAGACAATTGATAAAAGAGTTTGGCACATAATGAGAATGTAAGAGGATTGTCTTGACCCATTTCAGACTGACTATTTAGTACTGAAATGGTTTTGGTGATGAGTGATCTTTGCTGGAAGAAAGAGGAAATAAAGATATTTGGATAAGTTGTTTTTATATACAGGTAGTGCATAATTCATTTAGTGATTGTTTCAAGTTACAATAGCAATAGCACTTAGACTTATATACCGTTTGACAGTGCTTTATAGCCGTTGCTTAAGCTTACAGAGTTTACAGAGTGATCATAGTGGCCCCAACGATCTGGGTGCTCATTTTACCAACCTTGGAAGGATGGAAGGCTGAGTCAATCTTGAGCCTGCTGGGATTTGAACTGCCAAATGCTGGAAAAGTTGACTTACAAGTGGTCCTGACACTTGCAACTATTATAGCATCCGACAGCCACATGATCAAAATTTGGGCCCTTGTCAATCAGCATGTATTTACAAAGATTGCAGCGTCTGGGGATCTTGGCTTTGAAATCTTCCCAGCTGGCTTCCAAAAAGAAAAAAAAATAGTTCCGATTATGGTCATAAGTCAAGTACTACCTCTACTTTTGGACTGTCCCTTCATGCTTCCCTTCTAGTCAAAAAGTATATACAAAAGAACTGCTGTTAACCCTTACTGATATACTCATTGGGATGAGATTCGTAAAATCTTAAGAAATATTTAAGGGAATTATTGCAGTTCTCACTGCAACTTTTTGATAGGTGTTAATGATCTGAAGTGTTGTTTTCTGAAGACCAAAGAGAATGTGCTGCTAAGTGATATGGTAGGAAAAATTACAAAAAATAATTAAATTGGTTTTTTTTGGTTTTTTTTGAGACAGCAGGACATGGAGCAAATTTTCTGGGACTAATTCCAAATGTGAGGAGATCTCTTTTTTGTCAGAAACATGGCAGGAAAGGAAAGTAGAACCTGGTTTTCCTGTGCATGGCGGGCCTGGCAACACTCCTCCTTCATGCTACGAATGTTTTTTTTCCCAAGGGCCAAAGACGTTAACAATGTTTAGCTTTGTCCTGTAGGACAGAGACCACTACATTCAAGCATCATAGCAAGTGGCATCTTCCACCTACAGGAATTGGTTTGTTTAATAATTACTTTACCATCTGAATGCAGTGTCCATCTAACAACAACCAAACCAATGTTATTTTTTATATGCCTGGGGAAAAAAGGCAGCACTTATTGGAGCAGCATGCGTAATAATAGCCAGTTGATCTATTGGATGCATTTTCAAGTCATAAATTAATATCTTCTGCATATTATTCCAGGATTTCAGACAAAATGTATCATTTTCTGTTTGCAAAAGTATATGCACATTCCTAATCTAAGCAGGATACCTCTGATATCACCATAAGCATTCCATATATGTTTTTGCATAAATACATTAAACAACTAAGGAGATATTACATAATCTGGTCATCTTCCCTATTCAGAGTTGAACCTTAACAAATAAGTCTATTTATTGTCATTCTCTGTAAATCAACGAATGTGGAAATTTTTCTTTCATCTATGCATTTTTCAATGAAATGTTGAATAACAATCTGCTTTGTAGATCACACTAAAACCACACTACAGTTGCCAGATTTGACTTTCTCTCATTCATAATTTTGCTCAACACCTTCCCAGGGACATTCAACAAAATTTCCTTTATAGTTTTTGCATTTTGCATATTTTTCTTTGTATGAAGTACTTCTTATGTTATTTTTGGTAGGTATGGAGATAACTCGTATACAAAGAGGATCCTGTAACATGATAACATGCAACTTGTTTTTGTGTATAACATGTCTTGGCCCTTATTTTGAAACTACACCCAAAGCAGTTAAAAATGGGAAATGGAAAAGGCATGTTTTCATAATCCAGCTCAGTAAAGTTTGCACAACTTGCTCTTTGTTTCATCATCCCAACAATAAATCTTTCATTTATGTCAACTAAGAGTGCCTACCAGGTCTGCAAATGATTACATCTGTGAATTGTGTTGGTACTCTTTCACTGTGTAGGTAAATGTTAAAATGGGGAGTTGAGCAAGGCTCTTTTAAGATCTGGCAAGAAATCTCTTAAACACCCCTTTCAAGTTCCTTCAAGTGTTTCCAATTTCTTGTTCTCTTAACTACTATATGGGATTATAGTAATTTACACCCTTTGGTTATGAAAATCAAAGTTCTGATCATACATTCATAAAAAAGACTTCCCCAACCTGGTATTCTTCAGGTGTGTTACTTTAACAATGCCATTAATTCCCTTCTCACAGGTAGAAACATAAGTATGCTATCTTTGAATGGAATAGTTTTCAGTGACTTTAAAAATAAATGTTCTTTCCAGTATGAGTTTATGCATTATTTACTGTGGCTCTTTACGATCAGTGGCAATTATCTAGTAACCAGACATCAGTTTGGGAAAGCCTCTGAAAAACTTGATGATGAGTTGCTTTAATCAAAACCAACCAAAACAATTTTTGCTGCTCATACAAAGCCAGCTGGGCTAGCACTGACACTTCAGCAGAAGACCAATTAAAGAGGTTCAGGACAGACAGTGGGACATAGACAATTCTGACCCACCAACATCTGGAGTTGCCACTGCAACACAGTAGTATGTGTTTCAGTTACAGAATGACACATCCTCATGTGCATTGTCTGTTGAAGATAGTGGCTTTGCGTAGTTACCTGTCTACTTACCTTTTGTTTGTTAGGAGGGAATCAGGTTGGGAACTAGTAAGCATTGCTTCCAGGGTTTCAGTTTGGAGAAATGAAAAGCTAGACAACTTCTATAAAAATGAGAAATGCTGTGAAAATCTCTACCCAGGATTTTAACATTGTCACTTCACTCTGTTTCAGGGCACAGATTTGTCTGTTTTAAAGACAGGGAATAATATTAGGTCTCCTAATTCAGCAGGAGAAAAAACACACAAAACAATAAATCTGAATATTTCTTACTCTGAATTTATCTTATAAATGCTTCTTGTTTTCTGTTTATTTTCCTTTATCATGGACTTTTGGATAGTGTTGGAGAAATGCTTAGAATTGCTTGGCAAAATTGAAGTGTTTCTGTGATTCTTAAAGCAAACTTCTCTGCACTTGTTTTCCTCTTGAACATCTGCCAATTTGCTGAAAATGAAACTATGATTCACATCCAGCCACTGGATTGTTGTGAATGTCTCCCCTCTAAAGGCTATGGTTTGCATTGCAGATAGACTATGTCCAGGTGTTAGATTAGTCCAGTTCAAATTAGGTTAGCAAGCAGAAGAGGCAATGCCATTATACAGTGGCACGCAAAAGTTTGAGAACCCTTTTCAAATTTCAATATTTCTGTAGAAATATGACCAAAACCAGGATCTTCTCTAAACAAGAGGAGAAAGAACTCAATTAAACAAATGAATCAAAACCATTATTCTTTCTTTTATTATTCTTTTATTTATTGAGGAAAATGATCCAACAGCTATTATGTCTTTAGTTAATTATTATGACTGCATTAAAATAGACCCATTTATCCTTTTTTAAAGTATAGTTTTTGTTTTACTTTCCTTATTCTTTGAACATATTAATTATTTTTCAGATTAGTTGCTACGTATCTCTCTTTCACTGACTGGTCTTAATGTGAAGTAAGTGGCTCATGTTTTGGGATAGTGCCACCAGATAGCATTTGTAGAATAAGCAAGAGCAGTATGTTTACTCACTATTTAGTTTTATATAAGATGTTTGAGCATCTAGGAGTTATATCCTAATTTGCTGGTGCTCACTTCAAGATTGCCTTCTAGCAGGCCAGCTCAAGAAACAGGAACCACAAGGATTTTTTACCCCTCTGTTATTTTTCAAGTGGAGACCATATCTAATACTTCCTCCTTCTATTTTCCCCACAACAGCAATAGATATATTGGTTTCATTTGTGTTGTGTATCTGGTTCTGATAATTTTTATAAGTATTTTGCACCTTGGGAGGCATTGAGCAACTTGGACT
Source organism: Toxicocalamus goodenoughensis (assembly GCA_032468175.1). Taxonomy (NCBI): domain Eukaryota; kingdom Metazoa; phylum Chordata; class Lepidosauria; order Squamata; family Elapidae; genus Toxicocalamus; species Toxicocalamus goodenoughensis. The sequence goes on from JANHFN010001938.1 coordinate 59,840, forward strand.
GTTGTTTTAAAATATGATGTGACTGGATATTGCGATTATTTTCTCAACTTGGATGTAGTCTGTGGAAATGTGACAGAATCCCGTCTTTTTCAAATGTGATCATATGACAGAACAAGTGACTCTCTAGAGACTTAAACATCTTTAGACTATTGTGAAACTTCAAGGCATAATGAAATTTGATAAACCTCTTTATTGTAATAGCTAAAATTAAACTGAGTGAAGACAGATGAAAATCACATTTTCAATACAGTGCCCTTGAAACATTACAGAATATTTACTCAATATATATTTATTTGCAGAAAATGATATAAAAATCTATATATAAATATTGTGCACATGGCTTTAAGTCATCTGTGTAGGCATTATATAAATACAAATTTTACATTATAGTTTATTCATAGAGGAAAACTTATTTATGCAACAACTCTGTTTTTCTATTCAAGGAGAGTAAAACATACAGTATATTCTTGTTAACAACAGATACACCTTGGTATCATTGGCAGCATGCTGCACCTAATCTTAACTCTACTTTGCACTGGCATTAAGGAACCTAACTTTCACAACCTGGCTAGACACATTGAGGATTATGGAACAGGTTTTCTAGCTCATACAATAAATGTTTTAGAGAGAACTTTTATATTGGGAGAAATACAGAAGGAACGTTGATATTTACCTGATACGCCCATTCTCGGTGAGCTGCAACGAACATCCAGAAAGTGGGAGGTGCTTAGTCTCTGTTCGGATAGGCTGGGCTTAATTGAATAGGACACTGTTACTCCTCCCTGGCTCCCCAGTTTTGGCAAAGACGAGGTGATGCAACCCCCATCCTCTTTATTGTTCTGTTTGTGTTTTTTAAAAAACTTATATCCAGATTAGTCATTGGCTGGAACAGGACCCCACCAGACGGATATTGGGTGGGGCTGGATGCTCGTCGCAGCTCACCAAGAATGGGCGTATCAGATAAGTACCAATGCCCCTTCTCCATTGAGCTGCTCTGAGCATCAAGAGAGTAGAACATACCAAACCTTGGCTTGTCCTACAGGAGGGTCTCCATCTGGGTTAGAGCCCCCCCACTGTCTGAGTGGATTCGTTGTAACCCCCTCCTACCAAAAGAGGCTTCAGCAAAAGCAAATACATCAATTTTGTAATGCCTAATGAAAGGCGATCAGGAGACTCATGTTGCTGCTCTACATATTTCTGCTATAGGAGCTTGTGTGGCCCAGGCCGCTGAAGTTGCCGCACTCCTTGTTGAGTGGGCCGTGATACCCCTAGGTACAGGCAATGATTGAGTCTCATATGCCTTGGCTATTGTGGCCTTCAGCCACCTGCCTATAGTCGAAGGGGAGACCTTCTGACCCTGAGAGGCTGACTGAAAAGATACAAAAAGAGCATCAATCTTTCTGAAAGGAGCCATTCTATGTAAGTAAGTACGGAGAGCTCTGCAGACATCCAGTCGGTGCCATTGATGCTCTAGGCCCTGAGAAGGTCTGGGGCAAAAGTTAAGGAGAACTAGTTCTGGTGACCCGTGGAAGGCAGAATTGACTTTAGGAGTGAACATGGGGTCTGGTCGAAGCACCACTCTGTCAGTATGGAATATACAGAGGTCCTTTTGGGCTGATAGAGCTGCTATTTCTGATATACATAATGCTGATGTTATAGCCACAAGGAAAATTACCTTGAGAAAATGGAGGCTAGTAGTTTTCAGGGGTTCAAATGACTCTTCATGAGTGCTGTGAGTACCTTGTTAAGGTCCCAAGTCAGGTAATGATGTACCACTGGCAGACATAAATTTGTGGTGCCCCTAAGAAAACTCTTTATCCATGAGTGGTGGGAGATGGATGGTAGACCTTCCCAAGTCACCACTGAGGCAGTAGCTGCCACTTGTCATCTTAAAGTGTTTGGAGAGAGACCCCTGTTGAGACCATCTTGGAGAAACTCTAAAACTTGCACAGTTGACGGTGAAAGTGGGTCCACCTTGGATTTGTTGCACCATTTGTAGAAGATAGTTCATGTGGCATTATATATATGGCTCATAGAAAGGCGTCGAGCTGCTTGAATGGCCAAAATTAATCACCCTGGCTGAAAAATTCTTCTTTCTTAGATGTCTCCGCTCAACCTCCAAACAGCTAGGTGGAGACATTGAGGGTGCTGGATCGGTCCTTGGGTGAGCAGAATTTTGTGTGGTGGAATTTTCCACGGTTCTTGTGTGGACAGGCCCCTGTGATCCACAAACCACGGTCTCCTGGGCTAGTAGGGTGCCACCAAGATCATGTCTACTTTCTCGTCCAGTAGTTTTTGTACCACCTTGGATATCAATGGGAGAGGGGGAAGGCATATAGGAGTCCCCGGGGCCACTGGCACCAGAGGGCGTTGATGTTCTCCGCCCCCTGGGATGGGTATCTTGAAAAGACTCTCGGGAGCTGCAAGTTCAGGGGAGAAGTGAACAGATCTATAACTGGCAGACCAAATCTCTGCACTGCCTCCTGAAACAGGTCCAGATGCAGGCGCCACTCTGATTGGTTGACCATGGCCCTACTTAGCCAGGCAGCCTGTGTGTTTGTCAGGCCGGAAATATGCTCCGCTCTGATAGAGGCTAAGTTCCTTTCCGCCCAAAGGCACAGTCTCTCGGTTTCCCACATGAGATGTTTTGAGTGGGTCCCCCCTTGTCTGTTGATATGTGCTTTCGTTGTGACGTTGTTTGTCAGTATAAGTATGTGTCTCCTTTGAATATGTGGAAGGAAACTGTGAAGGGCCAGGAGGACTGCCCTGAGCTCCAACCAATTTATGCTGTTCGATTGCTCTGCTGTTGACCAACGCCCTTGAGCTGAGAGGGACTGGAAATGAGCTCCCCATCCAAACAGACTGGCATCCGTGGTGATGGTGAGTCGCTGAGGCTCTTTCAGTGGGCAACCCTTGTTGATGGCTGGAGCCATCCACCAGTGTAGAGATAGCCGGACTTTTGTAGGAACTAAAACTCTGGTCCTGGAATTGCTTAGTCCCGGTCTTTGGAATGGAAGCATATACTATTGGAGCGATCTAGTGTGGAATTGAGCCCAAGGAACAATAGAAATACAGGAGATCATTTTTCCCAATAGTTTAGACAAATTGGCTAGAGGAAACCGTTTAAGAGTTCTGATAATCTGAGCTAAGGTTTTAATGCTTTCCTGTCTCTCAGGGAATAGAAACACTCTTCCTTCTACTGTGTCTATTATTGAGCCCAGGTGAGATAAGCGGGTTGAGGGAAACAAATGGCTCTTTGTCCAATTAATGAAAAAACCATGTTGTTGAAGGGTTCACAATATAATTTGAGTATCCAATTCTGCCTGCCTGGATGAGGAAGACAAGATCAAAATGTCATTCAAGTAGCACTGGAGCCTAACTGGAGTGCTCCTAAGGTGTGCGGTCAGAGCTGCCAGAACCTTTATAAAAGTTCTTGGGGCCGATGACAACCCAAAGGGCAGGGCGACGTATTCGAAATGTTCGTTGTTGTAGCAGAATCTGAGAAATTTTGAATGTGAAGGTCTAATTGGTTTGTGAAACCGATGGAAGTCAAAAAAATCACCCTTTCTTATGCTAAGCAGAATGGTTTGTAACATACTCATCTTGAATTTGCGGTAGACTAGAGTACAGTTGAGACATTTTAAATCTAGGATTGCCCTCCACCCCCTAGAACTCTTGGGAACTACAAAAAGTAGGGAATAGGATCCTTGTCCATGTTGATCCCGGGTTACTGGTTGGATGGCCTTAATTTCCAGTATGATTGATTTCTGTCTCCATCAGTTTCTTTTTAACAGGATCTCGGGAGATAGGACAATTCATGAAAATGTTCGGGGGTGTGGAGGAGAACTCCAGAGCCAGGCCAAATCTGATGGTGTCGCGAACCCAGGAATCCAATGTGGAAGAGTCCCATTGGTCTGCAAAGAGCCTTAATCGTCCTCCAAAGGGAGCAAGGTCCCTGTATTTATCTTGGACGGTGAAAATCTCGGTTTCCAGTCCACCCCTGCGAGGTCTGTCGGAGAATTCTGATCTATCTGATTACTGGGCTCCCCTATATGTCAGTGGTCTCTAGAATCTGGGAGAGAATGGGCCTTGATAATAGGGACAAAAGGAGCCTCTCTGAAAGGGCTGAAAGATTTGCTGTCAGAGCACCGATGAAGGGAGGGAAGAATCTTCTTGCTTCTGGTCTCGATTAGAAGTTTGGCAGCGCCAAAAAATTTATCACCCAAAATTGGGGAAGAGGCAAGTTTCCATTTGTGTTTGATATCAGCTTGCCAATGTCTATGCCATAGTAATCGGCAGGCTGTAACCTGCGATGCCATGGGTCAAGCTGAAAACTTGACAGAATTAAATATAGCATCCACAGAAAACTCTGCAGCCGCAATTAATTTGGTGATGTCCTGGTGTGCCCTAACATTAGAATTTGGTATGGTGTTCTTCAGGTGACGTAGCCATCTGAGTGAGGTTCTAGTGAAGAAGGACACAGCTGTTGCCCCCCTTATGGCCCATGCATCAGACTGATGTGCCTTTCGGAGCGCTATCTCGGTTTTCTCTTCCTCTGGTTTGAGGGCCTCCTCCACTTCTGAAGGAATGGCGGAGGAGGATGCTAAGGCTACCACTGGCTCATCTACTTCAGGGATATTCAAGGAATTAGAAAATCCAGAAGTTAAATTAAAGAATTTTTTTTATCAAAGCTAGTAGGGGCTGGATACACTGCTGCTGAGGTCCACTGTTTCCAGATCAGATCTGAAAACATTTGCAGAACTGGAATAACCTCAACCTTGTTGATGGGTTGCTCTGATTCTTCTTCAGGTTCTGGTTGATGAACAGAGGGAGACTTTTCAAGGTGAGCTGTGGTTTTGGCCTTGAAAAGAAGAGATTTGAAAAGCTGTGGATGAAATAGGCCCATAAAAGTGGATTGGTCTGGCTTGAGGTCCTTGTTCTCGGACATGCCTCTTTCTAGGGGTTCCTCCTCCAAGGGGACTTCACTATCTTGAACTGATACTGCGTCTACTTACTCCATTTGGGGCTCACCTTCTCCTTCCTCCTGTACGTCTGAATGCATATGTGAAATTAAAGAAAACTCCCCTTGAGGAAGTACCTGAAGATAATGCAGGTCAGTTCTGCATAAAGATCTTACTGACTAAGAGTCACATTTCGATACTGGTATCTGTCTGGTCATCAAGAATTATTGGACCCCGACTGCGATTCCTCTGCAGATTGCAAGCTCCATCCATGCTTTCATCGTTTCTGGTACCTCATCTGTCAGGAACTCCTCCTGTCGTAGGCCAGCCGCTGTTGGAATGAAGGTTGCCTTGGGGGCTCGCCTCAGGATATTTACGCTTGGTGAGGCCTATAAGGTGCTAGCCGGCCTGGGTGGCATGGACAGGTCTAAGGCTACTGGTGGTTGTTGAGTCTGAGATAGTGGAACTGGAGGAGGAGGCTGGGAAGTTCTTTCAGCCTCCTTAGTGCGCTTCTCAATTTGCTTTTCCAACACCTTCTGGCGTCGGGTAGCATCTTTCTCTGCGGCCTTCGAAGGACCCTTAGATTTCTTGGACTTATCTAGGTCCTGTGTCTTAGCGCCACCTCTGTTTACCATTGCAATTCTGTAGTTACCCTGACTATGAGTTAATCTGTAGTAGAGTATCTATCTATCTATCTATCTATCTATCTATCTATCTATCTATCTATCTATCTATAAATCTATAAATCTATAAATCTATAAATCTATAAATCTGTGAGTATATCTATATATGGACAGTTGGGGCATCCAGGGTCCTGTACCACCACAGGGGCAAGAGACCCTATATCTACTTTCACTCCCCTTTTTTTATTTATCTGATTTTATGTTAATGTAAGTTTAATGTTTTTTGGAAAAACAGTAATAAAAATATTATTTACAAATGGTCTAATTTAATAATGCTCAATGCCAGGGCAATTCAAAGAAAGAAACAACAACCATAGGCCCTCAACAGCTGACTGATCAGGCTGATCTTGGCCTGGTACTTACTTTACTTTACTTTATTTACATTTGTATACCGCCCTCTCCCGAAGGACTCTGGGCGGTGAACAGCCGAGAT
>JANHFN010001938.1:89236-102381 GCA_032468175.1 Toxicocalamus goodenoughensis
GAGCTAACATGACTGGAGGAGGAATTCTGGGAGTTGAAGTCCACAAGTCTTAAAGCTGTCAAGTTTGAAGAACAAGCTTTTCCATCTAATGCTTATTACAGCTGTGCTACCCAGATGTGTTAGGAACCCAATTCCTTCCATCCTTACCATTGTCCTTTCCATTTATAAAGAAGAAAATGTGGAAAAAGTAGTAACAAAAATGGACAATATGACTAGGCCCAAATAAAAGGGCTAGTTCTGGAGAAGGAGCAGTGGAAATAAACATAGGGTGATTTTGGTTTATAATTGAGTGCCAGGAATTGTCCTTAGTATATTGATGTCCTCTAGAAGTTTAAACTGGAGGAAACATTTATATAAATTAACCAGTTTGACTTAATCCATTCAGTAGGCATGCCAAATTGTACAGATTTTTAAAATCTGTTACTTGCCTTGTAACTACATAAGAAAATAGAACATTTTATACATGAAGCAGATTAAATGCAGACCTGTATTGTATGTTTTCACTGGGAAATATTTTAGACACATTGCAGATACACAGCAATAAGCTCCTTCACAGCTAACCAGCCAACAGCAAAAATCAGGTCAGGGTGACATTTCTTTAATGTTCTAAATGAATGTTTCCCTGATATTAATTAGGGAGTTGTTATTACATAGCAGCACTGAAGATTACTTCCCTGATTTTTCAAGGGCACAGTGACTGTTGGGTGCTGCAGAACAAGGCTGAGTGTCATTAATTTCTGTACACAATTAATTTTGCTGTCATTTCCTTAGTTCCTGTTTCTTCATGCAAATATAAATGTGTTATGTGAAGGTGGCCAAATAGGGATTGACTACATCCATGGTGGGCAAAATCCTTTTGGACCGGAGACTATAACACTGGTGGCAGGCAAAAAACAAACAAACAATCTTTCATTGAACTGAGAAGTTGGATTTGATGATTTCCTAGTACGTTGTGTTGGCATACTTAGTAATGTTGAGTCAATAATCTGATCCTTATATGCAAGACAGTGATATTAATTACTGAGTTCACCATGTATTAGAAGAATTTTAACAAGTGTGAATCCTTTCCCAATTATAATTGGAAATGGCTGATTAAAGTATTTTCTACAAAACAATTAGAATGCATGTCTTTTACTTAGTAGTAACCAGTAGTAAAGAGAAATCAAGTAGCTGCAAAAAAGCAGAATGATATTAAAAACAGAATTTAAAATTTCGCAAGAGAGTTCAAATGTAAATGTTAGGAATATAAGAAATTGTGTTATCCAAAATAAGACTCTAAAATGTTCTACAGGGTATTCAACAGGTCTTTTATTGCCGTACTTGAATACAGAGACTTGAATCTTAAGATCTTCTAAATGAAAAGCATGTATTTCTCCTGGGGCAGTAGGTCTTCCTGAAGTCTAAGAAGAGGAACTCCATTTATTGATTAAGGTATTCCAAGGCTAATTAAATTTGAATAGAACTTGTCAGCTATCAAATTAGTCAGTTTACTTTGGAGAATGTTTTAGGAAACTTAAGACAGAATTGTGATTCCGTTCAAACTTCTATATATTCTGAAAACTTGATGAGTTGTGAAGATCAGTAGCATCCCCCCCAAAATTAATGTTCTCAAGATATGTTAGGACTTTTCCCAAAATTCACAGCCAGCATGGAACATGGTTTTGCTTCAGTCTCCACAGAGTATGGATGATTTGAAATGTTGTTTCAGATAGCTTCTACCTGAGTGTGCACAGATGATACCTGCAAAAAGTAAAGTACTTCTTTTTCCAGTTGAAAAATGTTGCTTTACCATCTGGACAGCAGAATTATAGGGGATAAATTTTTGAGCATGATTGCAAGGGCCTTAAGTCAATCTTTTTGCAGAAAGTTTTGTGTATTTTGCATTTTGCTCTGTGGAAGAAGCCACAAACTGGACCAAAGAAACATTGAAAAACATTTTGTCCATTTTGTTGTTGTTGTTGTATCCTGTCTTCCTAAATTTTTCATTGTAGTGCTCATGAACTCCAGGTATTTGAGGAAATGGATAAAAAAGAGAGAACATTAGTTTTTTGACAATGATACTTACTTTTTACATTGAATACCTAGATTCTGTTTATATAATTAAAATAAGTCATACTGGTTTTAGGCCAACAAATACAGGAGTAATCTATACTACATAGAATTGATTATCCAGGTACTTTTTATTACTTTGTTAGTTGTTATGGTATGTATTAAATCAAATCATTAAATCATTAATTGCTTCCAGAACTATGAGATCAGAATAAAATATTTCTGTGCCATAAATTATCCATTTATGCTTATAGATTATAATATTTTCCTACCCTGGGTTAACACATTTTGGTGTTTATTTATACTATTGCAGACATTCAGAAAGATATTTCTCGTTTCCATTGTAATTTAATTAAAGTTATTGCACTTCCACATAGAACACTTTAATTGTGGGCTGAATTTGGGCACTTTTTAAACGTGTGATAAATGGAAGAGAGAATAATGGCTCCCTTGAGTTTAGAGGTTGGGAGGAAGATTAGACAAGACTCTGGTGCATGTGGCTTACATAATCGGGAAATCAAGTTAACTATTTTTCTTTTCTTTTTTTGGCAGCCAAATTTGTTTATATAAATAGGGTAAATCAACACTACCAATTTTTATGGAGACTGAAACCATCTAGATATTAACAAGTTATGCAATTTATAGTGGGGAAGAGTTTGCTTGCTTCCATAATCTGGAGGGCATGTAAAAGCAAGAACCAAATCAATAGAAATAAAGAAAGATTGCCCAGAAGCATCAGCATTAAAAAATATGCAGCTTTGTTTTGATTTCATATAAATTAGACTAGAATCAGGAAACCACTGATCCTAGTTTTAAAACACATTGATATTATAGGCCCAGGTAGGTTCAAATGTGATCCAAAAGCAGGACCAGGAGTATTGAGAAGTCCCCAAATCAAGGCAGAAATTCTCAGCACAATACCAATAGATGAATCTTAAATCTTAATAATTCATAATCTTAGCTCCTCTGGGATGACAATGATGCTAAGCAGAAATACAAATGTCCTTATCTTTTCCTGGAATCTTGGTGATGAGGAAAGGAGACCTACTTGAAGATATCTACTTTGTGAAATACTAAGAGGTCCATACTGTCACCATACTTCTTTAAAAATACATTGGGGCACATCATACATCAGCATTGGGTTTGGTGTCATAAATATGCTTGTGATACCAAGCTATGAATCTCAACCTTGTACCAAAGAGGTGATGGGATAGAAATGTTGACCCAGTACTTGGAGGCTGTGCCCGGATTAGAAGGTTTTGGTTTTGTGGGCCAATCTATTCCAGGGAAATGCCATATTAGATTTTGAACAGTTACATTCCTCCTTTAAGAAATGGTTTGCAGTGTGGAGGTCGTTCTGCACTCATAGCTCCTGCTCAGTAAGGAAGTGAAAGCGGAACAGCCATCATAACTTTGAACGGTCGCTAAGCAACTGGTCATAAGTCAAGGATTATCTGTAGTTGGAACAGGCTGTTGAAGCCCCTCTAGTTGAAGGTGCAGCAAGACTACCAAGAGTCCAAAATTTCATCTTGTGACTGTGGGGGCATTACAACAACTATAATTTCAGGCATCAGATGTAAGCAGGGATGTACTGCTGGGGGTTCACAGGGGTTCAGGAGACTAGCTAACATTCTACACAGTTCGGAGAACCTCAAATCCCACTCCTGGCTGGCCCCATCCCGCCTCTCCCAGGAGTCCTCACACAGACTGTTTTGGATGCAGGTAAGCGCAGGGTGTGCACAGAGGCTTGGGAAGGGTGAAAAGTGGGCATCCCAGAAATAAGGGAAGGCCGGAAACGGGCCTGTTTCTGGTTTCCAGAGAACCTCCGGAGCCTGGGGACGCCCCCCTCCATGGTGCAGGAGACTGACTAGGCCAGGCCCACCATGGCCATGCCCACCCAGCAACTGGGCAAAGAGCCCGTTACTAAAATTTTTGAAGCCTACCCCTGGATGTAAGTATCATTTTTTCAGTGCTGCCATAACTTTGAACAATCACTGAGTGAATTGTTGTAACTTGAGGACTACCTGTTTAAAGCAGATTAATAAATATGAAACCCACACTTTCCATATATGATGTTCTCTTTCATTTGAACCCTTTCCCAACCTACACATGGGTTTGAGTAATAAATGCTGAAGGAAGAACTCTGTAATCTGATATCAGAATCCTTTCTGGTTGTATTTGTACTTTTAAGCAGTTGTTCTCCATGGCTTGCTTTAAGCCAAAGTGCCTGTGGGCTGCACTCTTATGTTTAAGGGCTGCAATTTTGTTCATGGTACATTTTCAAGGAAAATCATAGATTAGTCATGGTATTTTAAACAAAAATCTACAAAGAGCCTAAGAAAAACATGAAAAGTTATTCTTTTTTCCCCTATGAGATTATGTGAGAGTTCATAGCATATATGGGCACATGGTTATTTTGTTTTATTTTGATTATTTGTTAATCAAATTTATATAGCTGCCCATCCCACAAGAAGTGACTCTGGGCGGCATACAATGATCAGTTTAAAAAAACAATACTTACATAAAATCAGACATTAAAAATAGAAAAATCAGCATTAAAAATAGAGATGATTAAAACTGAAAATATATACAAACCTAAGCAGAGAGAGTACATCCTTATCAATATTAAATAATTTATTTATCAATTACTTTTAAATTTTCTAATAGTTTGTAATTTCTTCTTATATTCTCCCTTAAATTTAATTTCTTCCACAACCAGATCTTCCCCAGAACTTTTCAATAAATAACTCAATTTCTGTATGTACCTGCTTGCATGATAAAGTTAAAATCCAGTATATCCCTCATTTGAGGGCCGGCTATTCTGGAGCAACTATTTAAATCCTTACATTTTCTTTCCCTTTTGAATTGTTCATCATCTTTCATATCTTCATTTGCCTTGTGATTGGGCAAGGATTCATTTTATCTACCTTTGGTGGTCACTGGGCCCAATTCCTATCCATACCTGGATTTAAGTTGAGGAGAACTGCAATTACAAATGACAAACTATAGGACAAAGTGACCTACACACACACACATTCATAGTAGTTGTTGCTGAAGAATATATACATTTAGTTACACTGGCAAATTTTGATAGAATGATGGGTGTAATATATTGAAAATACTAGACAAGAATCTGTAGTTACCCGTTGAAGAACCACTGTGATCATGTAAATTAAACTAAATTAAACTCTCTTAGACCTCTATATTTTTAAAGCAACCACCATAAAAAATACTACTATTTCATTATTTGAATGCATCACTGACAATACTGAAGACAATTTACACCAACTACACCAACCACAAATAGAGCACAGTTATGAAGATTTACTGTGGTTTAGGTTACACAATGTATTAAGTCATAATTTAGTAATATGTAGGATGTATTATGTTACAAAGCTTTATATAGGTAGGTCCTTAATTTAAGATGATTTCAGCAGTTATTACATAATGTGTATAGTGTAACTCTACAACTGAAAATCCCTTGATTATTTGCTAAAGAAAGTTAGACATAATCATATCCACTCATCTATATGGTGAATTGCATCCAGACAATCCTTTCTGGGAATAACTGGACCTCTTGCCATTTATAGCTGAACTCCAGCAGAGTCTTCTGCTAGACAATTTGTGGACAGGTAATTTTTGTTATTCACCTTTGCAGCCATACAATTTGCCTCCTATAGAGTTCTAAAAGATATTCCAGTTTTTCAAAGTTCTGTAGAAAAAAAATCAGAATAAAAGTTGTCTTCCTCCACTGGGAACCCCTTCCTTAATGGAATTTTACTTACTGGAATTTTTGGCCCAAATATGTACAGTATAAACATCTTCAGTTTTAAAAAAGAATTATTTTTAAGGTCCAGAAACTGAGGGTCCCAGAATATGATGCTAGTATTATATTTTCCACTTCTAATTTATATGTTTAACACAGATACGGTAGGCTATGATACAGAAAATTTCTGGAACTGGAAAATGAGTCTTTAGCTAATCATATTCAACACTTAATAGTAATAAAAAATGAGCCACTGCTTTTAATCAGTGACTAGCCATAAAAATGTGATAACAATTTTGTATCTTCCACAAAGAGCCACGGTGGCACAGTGGTTAGAATGCAGTACTGCAGCTAATTCTGCTGACTGCTGGCTGCCAGCAGTTTAGCAGTTTGGGTCTTACCGGCTCAAGGTTGACTCAGCCTTCCATTCTTCTGAGGTGGGTAAAATGAGGACCCAGATTGTTGGGGGCAATATGCTGACTCTGTAAATCACTTAGAGAGGGCTGTAAAACACTGTGTAGTGGTATATAAGTCTGAGTGATATTGCTGTTGCTATTTGTTATCAGCTTTATATTTTCATGAAAATATTCCCTGTATATGATAAAAGTGTCCTAATATTATGGATGGATGGATGATTTTCAGATTTATGAAGTAAACCAATTTGAAATTCTAATGTACTAATGCAAATGAGATTAATTTCTCAGTTTAGAAATTCATAACCAGTAGCTTGTAAGGTACACTTAAGATACTCAAATGAATATTATGATTAATGTTTTTCCAGCCTAGGGTTTAAAAGTTAAACAGCTGTTTTCTTATTCCCTGTCGAAGTTGCTCCCAGCCATACTTCTATCTACAGCTTATTTTGTGATTCTTCAGATATTCTCTGATTTTATTCATCATCCTAGAACTCCAGTAACATGCCATGATAAATGCAAGGAAGGAAAAGAGTTGGCTGTCCCTTAGTCTAACCTCTCTCTCTTTGTTTTACTACATGTAGAATACTAACATTGTTCTTCAAGGGAAAAAAGGCATAAATTATAGAAACAGTAGAAAGAAAGAACCCAGGTGAGTTGTCTGGTTAAGAGAGGATTCATTGCCCAAAGAACAGATAAGTAGAATAAGCCAGGGTTGATTGAAATGAAGTATTCCATGATTTGTATGAAAATAATGCAACTGATTTGCATTGAAGAAGGGGATGTTTTGTCCTCCCTCCTCCTCTACCAAGTGGTCTGGTAATTTGATTTATATTGCAAGTATGGCAAAGAGTAAACGTAATTCTGTTACCAATCCCATTATCTCATGAATGCATACAAACACATGTACAGTGGAGGAGAGAACAAGAAAACTTCCATGGAAGTATAACGATTTAGTGTGCTAGCAAGCAAGAATATTCTTAAACCAACCATAATACAATTGAGAGGGGTGGATGGAGTTGTCATCATTTCAGAAATAGAGACTTGCGTAGTGATTGCTTGTCTACGCGAGTGTTTGAGCGTAAAAAGTTGCAGCAAAATTAATATTTTGTAAAATGTGGCCTAATCTGAGAGCTAGCTTTGTAAGGCAATTAAAACTCTTTCTCCACAAATAAAGCCAGAAAATAGAAGCAAAAAATCTAGCAGTTTAGTAAACAATTTAATCTTAATCTATGTCAGTTACCTTTATACTATAAACCCGATTCATTTTTAGCTCTGTCACAAATCATACATTATTACCTTTATCTTTATCCAGCTATTCAGAATAGCTGAACCAGCCTACATTTTCACAGGCCTAATTCTACAGGCTCAGTGATATGCAGCACTGATTAAGCAACACAGAAAATAACTAATATTGTCCTTTTAAATATGTCTAATATTATGATGGATCAGGATAAAAAGTCCGTTTCTATTGAATAAGTAGGTTAAACCCATCAGCACTATGTCAGTCCCTAACTTTTATATTTAATTTTAGAAGTCAAAACTAAATGTTTTGATTTGACATTATTCTTAACATCATACTAATTTCTTCCAGATGCCTCCATGGAGAGAAACACTGCAATTTTTGCACAGAAAGCATGTGTTTCAATGATTTATTCCAAAAGAACTTCTATTTACTGCATTACATTTTCTTCTCAATGAAGCACTTAACAACATGTTTCTCTTTAAGGATCTTACTTAATCATATGGATATTTTTTTTTCAATTTACATTTTCAGTTCTTTAGTACTGTGGCCACAGGACGTTTCTTAAACTATGCAAATTAAATGCACATGTTGAAAACAAGTTATATACAAGTCCAAAGCATTTTTGTTGTAAAAGCCTTCGTGGCAGGTAGAGAACTGATGGTACTTCTTTGCTCATTAAAAGTAGTATGAAAACTTAACTTTTTCCATCCAAAATATTACATAATCATGTATTAGAATAACGTAACTTACTTTTTTTTTCTACTCTAAATAGCTGAAGGCTAAATGCACCGTTCAAAACATGAGAAAGAATAAGAAAAAACATACTTTTGGGGGAGAGGAGGGTGATTTCTGGGCTGATATTCAATATTTCAATTTAAAAACTCTGTTGGGTTATGTTTCAGGTTTTTAAAAAAAACATAATTAAAGAGACATTTTTAGAGCTGAATGCAAAATCTTTCAATTTTAAACTTGCCATGTTTTGAACATCTTCTACAGTCATTGTTATACCATTGTTATACCATTTTTGAAACATTTCGAGAATCTAGTCTTGGTCTTTCAGATTTCCATATGTATATTAAAAGATAGATTAGAACAGAACAGAATAGAATTCTTTATTGGCCAAATGAGGTTAGACACACAAGGAATTTGTCTTGCTGCAAATACTCTCAGTATACATAAAAGAAATTCATCAAGAATCATAAGGTACAACTTAATAATAGTCATAGGGTGCAATAAGCAATCAAATCATAGGAAACAGTCAATATAAATCATAAAGATATAAGTGACAAAGTTACAATCATACAGTCACAAGTGGGAGGGGATGGGTGATAAGGAGATTAACAGTAATAGTAATGCAGACTTTGTAATAGTTGAACAGGGTTGAGGGAATTATTTGTTTAGCAGAGTGATGGCTTTCGGGAAAAAACTGTCCTTGTATCCAGTTGTTCTGGTGTGCAATGCTCTATAATGTCGTTTTGAGGGAAGGAGTTGAAACAGTTTCTGTCTGGGATGTGAGGGGTCTGTGAATATTTTCACAGCCCTCTTTTTGACTTGTGCAGTATACAGGTCCTCGACTGAAGGCAGGTGGGTAGTAGTTGTTTTTTTCTGCAGACCTAATTACTCTCTGAAGTCTGTGTCTATCCTGTTGGGTTGCAGAACCACACCAGTTCTAGAGGTGCAGATGACAGACTCAATCGTTCCTCTGTAGAACTGGATCAGCAGCTCCTTGGGCAGTTGAAGCTTCCTGAGTTGGCGCAGAAAGAACATTCTTTGTTGTGCTTTTTTGATGACGTTTTTGATGTCAGGTGTCCATTTTAGGTCATGTGATATAGCAGAACCTAGAAATTGGAAGGTCTCTACTGTTGATACGGTGTTGTCTAGTATTGTAAGAGGTAGTAGTATGGGTGGGTTTCTTCTAAAGTCTACCACCATTTCTATGGTTTTGAGTGTGTTCAGTTCCAGATTGTTCCTGTCACACCACGAGGCAAGTTGTATAAGTTGTCTGTATGCGGGTTCATCGTTGTCTCGAATGTGACCAATCACTGTTGTGTCATCAGCAAACTAAATACAAGTTGTTTAGCAGTACAGCAAATCAAAGGAGGAAGTAAGAGATGCCATAAAAGACATTGGCTTTTCTCCTTCTCTTAAATTGAAATGCAAAGTCAGCAATCATTATTTGGCTTCTACAATTCAATACTTTCTTGAAGGCAAGTACTACCAATCCCATGTCTCATTTTGAAGGATTTGGTTGATCAACTTCTACAACTTCCATCAAGATTCAAATCTGATGGCAGTTAAACATGGAATTAGGGGTTTGCCTTTATAGTATGCAATTTTACTCCATCAGTACCATCTGCAACACATCTTTGTTATATTTTTTATCAGTTAAAAAACATTTGATCAGGGACATCCATTAAATGTGAAAAATATTTGTTTCCTCTTTCTTCTAGTACTAAATTAGTTTCCCCCTTTTGCCATAACTTTACCCTTCTACGTGCAGTTCAAAAATAAGTCAAACGAAATCTTTCACTGAGTAATCTAGCAATCAAAACCTGAAAGCTCTGGTTCCATTCTTCATCAACTAAAACCACAATGAAGGAACAAATGAAACCGTAATGAAGCTGATAAGAGGTGCTGAAAAGACAATGAAAAGCAAGACAAAGCAGCTTTCCCATCTTAAAATGGAAGCCTCTGCAGGTTAGATGGAGATAATTCCAGAGACAAATGAGGAAAAAGCTTATTGATGCAAAGTTCAGGAGGATCACGCAAAATGAGAGGCAGGCAAAGGAATATTTCTGGAAAATAAATAAGGTTGACTGCACCATAGTGTATCAAAGAAGCATTTACAGAGAAGTGCTAACACTTCTTCCTATTTTGAGTTGTTTAAACAGTTTCTGGTTCCTTATCCTGCTGCAATTGACATAACAGAATTTAATTAAATTATTGAATTAACTTAATTCAATCAGTAGCACTATATTTGTGAAAGTCGATCTCATTCAGACTGTTTTGGGGAAAAAAAGATTCCAAGTTCTGTTCTTATCAAAGCACAAATCCAAAGAAAATGGGAAACGGGATCCCCAAACAGAGAGGAATTCCTTGAGAATCCAATTAAACACAGCGAAATCAGTGTGAGGGATTTCTTTGTTGAGCTATATGTCCTTTTGGATCATACCCTACAATTGTTGGTGCACATGGCATTGTTCTTCAGTCAGTTGTGAGATGGGCCAAAGAGGTGAGAAGAGAGACCATGAGGGCCTTCAAATAAAAAAATAATTTTAGTTTTGCAAAAGAAAAAAAAGTTGGCCTTGAAAACTTCTATGTCTTGAAGCTCATTTCAGAGGGGCAATCTTGGCGCAGGGCCCTTGGGCAAACCATAAAATGGAGTCCCTTGCATTCTTTGCAGACCACCCACTCATTCCCTACAGGGGACAAAAGGAACTACAGGTATCCTTGACTTAACAATTGCAATTGAGGCAGGAGTTACAGTTGTATAAGTTGTGCCAGTCATTAAGTGGGCCACCATCTGTTTGTACCTGATTTTACAACCTTTTCTGTGGCGGTGAAGAGAATCACTGCAGTCATTAAAGTAAATGTGATGGTGGCGAAGTGAACCCTGCAATGTTGGGTGTTGGTATGTTTGTTTTGCTGGAAATTGCAGTCCCATGACACTGCAAACAGCTATAAATGTGGGTTGGTTGCTGAGCACCAAAATACAATCGTGTGTGTGTGTGTGTGTGTGTGTATGTGTGTGTGTGTGTGTGTGTGTGTGTGTGTGTGTGTGAGAGAGAGAGAGAGAGAGAGAGAGAGAGAGAGAGAGAGAGAGAGAGAGTACTTTTGGTACCTAAGTAATAATTTTCAAAAACACTGTATATAAATGATATTAATAGAAATAAAACTGGGATCTTTCAGCTTCACTTCTTCCTATTATGGGAGTGCCAAAATTAACAGTGGTAAAATCTTCATTTTCAGTGTTTTCTATCTGGCCACTAGAATGTTTCTTCCAAAATATAATCATTTTCTATTACATACTAAAAAAGCAAGAAAGTTATCTCCAGCAATTAAGTATTCGCCCTTTCGATGGCACTGCTTTCAGATACACTCATGGTCACATTGAAGTGCTATTCATTGGAGGACCGAATCTAGACATGCTTTGGCCAACTTCTGGTACGTCAGTAGTATACTGCATCTTTAAATCAATTCACACTTTTAATTAAATATTATGCGATTCTTGGAGATCTAAGGATTAAGTTTTCAAGGCAAGAGTTCTTCGAACACTCAAGGCAACTACATTCATATTAGCTTCTTTGTGAGCAGGCTGGCTGGAACTATGTTTAAAAAAAATAGGAAACCCTACACACAAAGAATTACAAATAAAACCACTACACTAAACCTTGTTGATATAGTGTTATAATTTATCTTTTTTTCAAGCTCCTTCAACTGTCCATCCCTTGGTTCCTGTTCATGGACTTCATCCTTGCTCTCTTTGATGGAGGAGTTCCAGCTTCTCTCCCTGGAAGAACTGATGACTCATGCGGCACTTGATCAAGGAGACCCATACATCTCTTGCTCTGTTTCTGCCCATGAAGATTAATTGTCCAGAACAATTGATGCAGTCCTGTGTATCTGGCTGGTAGATTTGACCACTGAGAGATTTACAATGAGGTTCGTGCAGTCATGCTAGAACTGGGAGGCACTCTCTATGCAAAATCTTCTTCATTTTTATATGTATTGCATGTTGTGTTACATTCTTGATATGAAATTCTGGCTGAACTCAATAATGAGTTTCCAACTAGGCTTGCCATGGCATGAAGCAGCTGAATGTTGCTCCCTGGTGTGCTCTCTAGCCATCCCACCATATCTATGCCATTGATTGCTTCTAAGTACCACCTGAACTATTGTTCTGCAACCGGGGAAGGTGTGGCACACAGCTTGGTGTAGAATATACATGGAGCTCTTGGTTGCCTGGTACATCTCAGATGTTCTTTGATGTCCTTGCAAAGTGGTGGTGGTGAATGAAATAGGGCACTCATGCCAGCATCCAGCTTGTGTTTCATCCTCTGGACCATGTGCTGTAAGTGGGATATTCTCTCTCCCAGTGGTGGGATTCAAATGTTTTTACTACCAGTTCTATGAGTGTGGCTTGGTGGGTGTGGAAGGGGAAGGATACTGTAAAATGTCAGTCAGAGGTGGTATTTGCTGGTCTCCAAACTACTCAAAATTTCCGCTACCTGTTCTCCAGAACTGGTAAGAACCTGCTGAATACCACCTCTGCTCTCTGCCTTTCCTCAACTGCACCATCACATGTATTCTTAGAGAAAGCAGCATGCTCTACAACAGCCAAGTGTAGCAGCAAAGATAAGGACTGGAGCATGAGCTTAAGCAGAATCTAAACTGTATGATGCATAAAAGAAGCCAAAGAATGCAAACGTTGAGAGAAATAGAATGCCACTAGTAGGCATGGGCTACTACACTTTTCTCCACTGTTCTCTAATTCATTTCCCATTTCTAATTCCTACAGTATATGAAAAATAAAGCACTATATCAATCATAGCTGGTGGCTTGTAATGTTTTTCAATCCCAGGGCTAGATTTTTGATGATCTTCTTCTTCTTCTTCTTCTTCTTCTTCTTCTTCTTCTTCTTCTTCTTCTTCTTCTTCTTCTTCTTCTTCTT
>JANHFN010001938.1:102481-112904 GCA_032468175.1 Toxicocalamus goodenoughensis
TGAGGGAAGGAGTTGAAACAGTTTATGTCCGGGATGTGAGGAGTCTGTAAATATTTTCACAGCCCTCTTTTTGACTCATGCAGTATACGGGTCCTCAATGGAAGGGAGGTTGGTAGTAACTGTTTTTTCTGCAGTCCTAATTATCTTCTGAAGTCTGTGTCTGTCCTGTTGGGTTGCAGAACCAAGCCAGACAATTAAAGAAGGGCAGATGATAGACTCAATAATTCCTCTGTAAAGGTAAAGATTCCCCTCGCACATATGTGCTAGTCGTTTCCGGCTCTAGGGGAGGTGCTTATCTCCATTACAAAGCTGAATAGCCAGTGCTATCCAAAGACATCTCTGTGGTCATATGACTGGCATGACTAAATGCTGAAGGCATAACAGAATGCTGTTACCTTCCTACCAAAGTGGTCCCTTTTTTTCTAGTTGCATTTTTACATGCTTTTGAATTGCTAGGTTGGCAAAAGCTGGGACAAGTAACAGGAACGTTACTCTGTTACACGGTGCTAGGGATTCGAAAAGCCAAACTGCCGACCTTTCTGATCGACAAGCTCAGCGTCTTAGCCACTGAGCCACTGCATAATACAAGCCATAACAAGACATCATCATAGACGTGTCACTGTAAGAAGCTGTGGAACAGTGTCCAGAATATATGCTCTTCTGCTTTTCACTCTTTAATGACAGAATGATTTTGAAATTGAACTTGGCATTTTAATATATTATCTGCATATTTGCTCAGGATATCCCCTGAAACATTTGAGTATCTTAAGTGAGTGATAGGACCTCCAATGTGGTGTACTAAAATTAAAAAGCAAAATCTCTCCCGCCCACTAAAGAATTATAAAATTAAGTAGACTACATAAATAATTTTATTTTTTGTGTATCCACTCATGTCTGTTGAAAGACAGCTTTAAAGGGAATAAGTTTTTGGGAACTGCAGATGGGTGAGAGAATGATCAAGCAGAATTGTTAAGGTATCAATTCAATATTTGACACAGATGATATTTGCTCTGTAAGCTGGTATATTAATTTTTCTTGATTTATAATTAACACAAGGAATAGGGCATACAGACTTTTTGAGCCCACTTGGCTTTCCTAGTTACCCATATGTTTTTATGCTTTTATGTAGGCCAAGATTTATTAACTGAGAATACACTCTGGTTGAACAATCAGGTTCATAAACAGTGGTGCTGTACAAGCCAGGACCTTGGATTCAGATATAATAGTAGGGTTTTCAATTTGGGGTTACTGTAGCTATTTGTCTAGCAGGAAGAACCAAGTAGGACAAACATACAGGCTGTAAAAGGTAAGATAACATGTATTATTTAATGATTAAATGGTTACGCACCAAAAGTTCTCTAAAGAGTATAAATTTATATAATAATGAACAAGAGTTCTTGGATTGTGATAGGAAAAGAAAAGGAAAAGGAGGAAATGGAAATATGAGCCCAACTAACTGTGTAAATAGATTGGTTAAACTAAATTTTGACACCTATCAATTCAAATGCTTTTATATGCATTCTCAGATACTTGTTAATATTGCTTCACTTTAACATTATTGAATTTTTCAGATATTCTAATCAGGGATGAAACCTCGGGAGATGGTTTGATTTGAATCGGTAAAAAAAATAGCTCCTGGTTGCTATTACTATTATACCAAGTATACCAAGCCATGCCCAAAACCATATCGACAGAGCCGGTAGGGAAAAATTTTGAATGTCACCCCTGATTCTCCAATGAGCTGCTCCAAGCATTCAGTAGTGGGAGGTGCTTAGACTCTGCTTGTATAGGCTGGGCTTGATTGATAGAACGCTTGCCCTCCTCCACGTCCTCCTCCTTAGCGTTCCCCAGTTTTAGCTCAGCTTTTTTTCTTTGGCCGGAATAGGAAGAAAGAAAAGAGCAGGTTTGAATTCAGTCTTTAGAATATCATCATTCCAGACCTTTTAAAGAAATTGCTTCTGATGGCACTTTGGCTAATATTGCCATCAGAGTGCAGATCAGCTCCCCAGCAAGCGTTCAGCCGCTTCCACGCAATCTGAGGTGATTAAAAAAAACCTTGCCATTGTGAAGCCCTTGCTTGCCACGCTGTTTAAAGGAACACATGGTCAGTATTAAACTGCCCGAGGCATTTCTCTCCCCTCTTAGAACACCTACAGGGGAGGGGGCATCTGCGCTCGCATTCTCCCTTCCTTGCCTCTAACTTATGGCACAGTTTCTGATTATTGGAAGAGGTGATGGTTGCTACTAATTATTGGCGAGTAAAATAACCACTGGTGCCATTTTGTTTGCCAAATCCCACTGGGGATTGCTACATTCTTATCATCTGCTGAGAGACCATATCCCCTTGCAAGGCTCTCTCCATGAGAGCTCAGGGGACATGATTATCCCGTTTTAGGTTTCCTATCAGTGATTAAGTTGACAGCCTCACAGACCATTTCTGGAAACTAGCAGCACAACAGCGAGCACCAACGCCTGTGTCCACCTGTGCAGGCAGCTGTTGAAGGCCATTTGCAACAAGGATTATTCATTGTTAAATTAATCTGGCCCTGAAAGATGTTCTCTATTTGGATATTAACAATTTGTCCTTAAAATTTCTTCCTTAGATTGACTTACTGGTGATCAACACAATCATATTATAAACAATTTCTGTGTACAGATATATAAGATATATCAATAATAATAATAAGTAATTGAGTTCAAAAAAGGGGGGAGCAAATAATAAGAGGGTTCCCTGACCCAATTGCCCCTGGACGAGCCAAAGGTCCATACACACACACACACACACACACACACACACACACAGCCTTGTAGACCTACTGCAATCTCAAGGGTCGTAATGGCAAGCAAAAATAACACTATAAAGTGCCATCGTCCAAGGCTACATCACGAGCCCAAAACAAATCAAAACATTCTAAGGCCACAGAAAAGGATGCCAATAGATGCTAAAAGGCGTTAGAAAAACATATGAAGAAATGGATGAGAAAGGCTGAGCAAAAGTCTCAGTCCTCTTCTCAGCTAGGCTGGCTCCAGTTCCAGACACCCTGCTACCACCCCTGGATCTGTCCATGCCATCCAGGAGCGCCATAGCTGGATCGATCCAACCGAGGCAATGGTACCTGACAGGCAGGCCCCATAGGCAATCTTTGCCCCAACAGCAGCGGCACTACACCAAGACCCTACACCAACATCCTCCCGGAGGATGTTCCTGAAAAAATGAAGGCCTGGATGGAGATGGCAATTAGACGGGGCATCGCCGCAGGGTTTCAACAGACCGTGATGGCCAGGCATCCCCGCCTTCTGATTGCGATTCACAATCAATCCACTTGCTATGCAGAACGGATCTTCATTATCATCATGTTCCTCTCCAAGGGGAGTGTTATATGATACCACATACACATTCACACAATCTACAGGATGAGGGAAAACAAGAGGACCACATGGAACAGGTTGGGGAAGGGTCAATGCACGACAACGACCCCATCTTGTCAGAGACGGATCCTCTAGAAAGAGGCATGTCAGATGATGAAGGCATTAAGCCAGATCAACTGACCTTCACGGGTCTGTTCTGTCCTCAACTATTCAAATGTCTGTTATTCAAGGCAAAAAAATACTGCTCACCTGGATAATCCCTCCCCCTCTGTCCAACAATCAGTAGTACAAGGGAAGTCAGAAGATTTAATTTTCTCCTAACCAATAACTGAAGCGAATGTTATACCTGTCCCACAGATGTTCTCAGACCTTGTCCAGAAACAATGGGCTTCTGCAGCAACATACCCTGCCCCAACAGGATATGACAGAAAATTTTTCTGAATTCTCAAATTCGCTTAATACCCCAGAAGTAGATGAACCAGTGGTGGCCTTAGAGTCCTCATCTGCGATTCCAACCAAAGCAAAGGAGGCGCTCAATCCAGAAGAAAAAAGGGCCGAGTTAGCTCTGTGTAAGGCGCATCAAATACGTGGGCCATAAGAGCAGCAACGGCCGCATCTTTTTTCACTAGATCTTCTCTCAGATGGCTCTGTCATCTGAGGGAAACCATCCCAAATTCTAACATTAAGGTGCATCAAGACATCACCAAACTAATAGCGGCTGCAGAATTCTCTACAGACGCTACATTCAATTCTGTCAAATTCTCTGCTTGAACCACAGCATTGCAGGTTACAACTCGCCGATTGCTATGGCTCAGACATTGGCAAGCTAATATTAAACACAAATGGAAGCTTGCCTCTTCCCCAATCTCGGGAGACAAATTATTTGGCGCTGCTCTGGACCCCCTTCTGATAGAAACAAGAAGCAAGAAAAAGATCCTCCCCTCTCATTTTCGGAGACCAGTAAACAGACCTTCCTAGTCCTTTAGGAGAGGTTCCTTTCGTCCCTTTTATCAGGGACAATACTCTCCAAGATTCCAGAGAGCTTCTGGATTTAAGAACAACCAACAGTCAGATAGATCGGACTTTGGAGACAGGAACCGGAGGGGAGGGCAAGGTAAAAGACCTTTCCATGGGGCAGGTAATAGAGATTTCTGACACACAAAATAGGCTCAAGGACTGTGCCCCTATTGGCAGAAGGCTAAAACTTTTTGCAGTCCACTGGGACTCCTCTTCCTCTGATTCCTGGGTTAGAGATACCATCAGATTTAGCCTGACTCTAGAAGTTCAGTCCATTCCACCAAACTTTTTCATGACATGCCCTTTCTTCAGGAACCCTGTTAAAAGGAACCTGATGAAAACAGCTATTAACCATTTATTGGAGATCCAGGCCATCCATCCTGTGGCACCGATCAGCAAGGGCAAGGTTTTTATTCACTACTGTTTCTAGTTCTGAAAAGTTCAGGGGAATGGAGGGCAATTTTAGATTTAAAATTACTCAATTGTTCCCTGGTCTGTCAGAAGTTTAAGATGAATACATTACAATCCATTATATTCAGTTTAAGAAAGGGTGACTTTTTAACCTCCATTGACTTAACAGAGGCCTATCTATACATTTCAATTAGACCCTCAAAAGCAAATTTCTTAGATTTTGTTTTAACAACTAACATTTTCAATACGTCACCCTACCCTTTGGGTTATCATCTGTCCCAAGGAAATTTACAAAGGCCCTGGCAGTTCTGGCCATCCATCTCAGAGGTACACCTGTTAGGCTGCAGTGTTACTGAGATGACATTTTGCTATTATCATCATATGGACAAGCTGAAATAGGTATTCAAATCACCTTACAAACCCTCCAAAAACATGGTTTTTCCATTAACCAGGCAAAGAATCATCTGTCACCATCAACTAGTTGGACTCACCTGGGCACTATTATAGATACAGTTGAAGGAAAAGTTTTCCTACCCCCAGAAAGACAAGAGAGAATTAGAAAATTAGCTCAGGAAATCAGAACCCTTAAGCATGTTCCACTTGCCAACTTATCTACATTATTGGGGAAAATGATATCCTGTATCTCTATTATCCCCTGGGCCCGGTTCGACGCTAGAACACTCCAATGGTACCTACCTCCTACCAACAGTTAGGAACAGGCAGCTCCAAGGCCCGTGTCATGGTGCCATCGAAGGTTCTGATATCCCTGCACTGGTGTACCATTCTGACCATCAACAAATGTTGCCCCTTCAAAGAACCAACAGACTCACCATCACTACAGATGCCAGCCTATTTGAATGGGGAGCTCACTTCCAGTCCCTCACAGCTCAAGGGTGTTGGTCAGCAACAGAACGAGTATTCAGCATAAACTGGTTGGAACTTGGAGCAGTCCACCTGGATCTTCAAAGTTTCCTTCCACATATTCAGACAAAGAGCATCCTCATACTTACTGACAATGTCATGACAAAGGCCCATATAAACAGGCAAGGGGTTACCCACTCGAGATAACTCATGAAGGAAGCAGAGATACTGTGTCTTTGGGCAGAAAAGAACTTGCTCTCCATCAGGGCAGAGCACATCTTGGGCTTGTCAACATCCAGGCGGACTGTTTGAGCAGGGCTACAGTTGACCAATCTGAGTGGCGCCTGCATCCAAGCTTGTTTCAGGAAGCAATACAGAAATTCGGTCAGCCAGTCATAGATCTATTCACTTCTCCCCTGAACTCACAACTCCCAAGGTTCATCTCAAGGTATCCAGCTCAGGGGGAGGAGAACATCAACGCTCTCCGTTGTCAGTGGCCCCCAGGACTTCCGTATGCTTTTCCCCTCTCTCAGTAATTCCCAGTGTGGTCCAAAAACTGTTGGAAGAAAAAGCAGAGCTGTTGTTGGTGGCACCATACTGGCCCAGGAGGCCATGGTTCGTGTATCTCAGGGATATGTCAACAGAAGACCCTTGGAGGATTCCACCGCAGTCTCGCTCACCCAGGGTCCAATTTAACATCCGGACCCTCAATGGCTCCACTTAGCTAAATGGAGGTTGAGCGGAGACATCTGAAAAGCGAAAATCTCACAGAGTAATCAACACGATCCAAGTGGCCCAGCACCCTTCAACAAACTGCATATATAATGCCACATGGAACATTTTCTATAAATAATGCATTAAATCCAACATTGATCCTTTCTCTCCATCAGTGGCACAACTATTGGACTTCCTTCAAGGGGATCTTGACAAGGGTGTCTCACTGAACACCTTGAGATGACAGGTGGCGGCCCTAGCCTCGGTCATGAACTGGAAAGGTCTAAGATCTATCTCACACCACCCACGCACACAGAGTTTTATTCGGGGTGCCCCGAAATTATGCCCTGCAGTGATGCACTGCTGCCCGACCTGGTACCTTAACAAAGTCCTCACAGTTCTCACGAACCACTGAAAACTACGAGTCTCCACTTTCTCATTTACAAGGTGGTTTTCCTGGTAGCAATAACATCAGCACGACGTATCTCAGAACTAGCAACCCAACAAGACCTCTGCATTTTTCATTCTGACAGAGTGATTCTTTGCCCAGACCCTACGTTCATCCCAAAAATTAATTCGGCTTTTCACAGGGCATAAGAACTTGTCTTCCGAACTTTAGCCCGAGACCGTCTCAGGAGCTAGAACATAAGTGGCATCTACTAGATGTAAGGGGAGCTCTCCGTACACACTTACACTGAATGGCTCCCTTCAGGAAGACTGAGGTGCTCTTCGTATCCTTTCAGCCAACCACTGAGGGATACAAAGTCTCATCTTCAACTATAGGCAGGTGGTTGAAAGCCACAATCGCTAAGGCATACGAGACTCAATCATTACCAGTGCCTAGGAGCATAATAGTGCATTCGACCAGGAGTGCTGCAACTTCAGCAGCTTGGGCCACACAAGCGCCAGTAGCAGAAATCTGTTGGGCGACAACATGGGCTTCCCCATCGCCTTTCATTAAACATTACAAAATTGATATATTTGCCTCAGCTGAGGTCTCCTTTGGTAGGAGAGTTCTGCAATGGGTCCACACGGACCGTGAGGGGACTCCACTCCAGACGGAGACCCTCCCATAGGACAAGCCAAGCTTTGGTATGTCCCACTACTGGATGCTCAGAGCAGCTCATTGGAGAAAGGGCGTTGGTACTTACCTGATACGCCCGTTCTCTGTGAGCTGCAACGAGCATCCAGCCCCATCCAATTTCCATCTGGTGGGCTCCTGTTCTGGCCAACGATTAACTACGGTAAAAAAAAAAGGCAAGAGTTACATCTCTTCGTCTTTGCCAAAACTGGGGGATGCTAAGGAGGGGTACGTGGAGGAGGAAGAGCATCCTATCAATCAAGCCCAGCCTATCCAAGCAGAGTTTAAGCGCCTCCCACTACTGGATGCTCATTGCAGCTCACAGAGAACGGGTGTATCAGGTAAGTACCAACACCCTTTCTAATACAAAAAGCACTGTAGATGAACAACTCACAAAATATGGAGTAATACTGATTTGATATTTTCTCTTAATACAGATTTGTGTGGAAGTTATAATCAAATTTTCCGTTCCCGGTTCTCCAGAACTGGTCAGAACCGGCTGAATACCACCTCTGATATAATCTTATATCTAAGTGAGCAGCTCTATATCCCAGCCACTTCACACACTAATTTGGGAATAGCATTGTAAACTCTTTACATTGACAATTTGAGTCCAAACACCAGGCAACATAATAGATACCATTGTGGAAGACTGTGTGTAAATTATTTCCTATTATTAAGCTGGACAATCTTGTGGGAATCAACTGGATAATCCTTAAACAAGCAATATTTTAAACTCTCTAAATGCCCCTCCCCTCTATATATATTTCCTTGTTTGTCTTTTTCCGTTTGCCTTTCTTCCACAGATCTATCATTGTATAATAATGGTCTTCATTGTAGAATAATGCAGTGCATTGAACATTTTATTCATAATGTTTTCCCCTTGTTACTTTAAAACTCTAGATGCTTTGGAATTCATGGTTCTTTTTTAATTTAATTTTCTTCTGTAACATGCCACACATGTGCTATTTTAGATTATAAAATGGTGTATTATGCTAATCAGCTATTTCTTTTAATTCTCCTCCTCCTCCTTTCTTCTCTTTGATATATTGGTTCTAATACAAAGAGAATCTTTGTACCAAATTGAGTTGAAATTAACAGAGAAGAAACAGAATGGTTATAGTACTATAGTTATTTCTAAAAAGGATGTAGGGGAGATTTTTGTAAAAGCTGTATTCTTTGTTATAATGAGAATGGGAGATAGGTTAGAAAAAACACCTGGTGTAAGAAAGGGAGAAAGGGGGCTGAAATCACAAATCTACTGTAAATCACTGCTCAGTTTCCTGTTTTATTTGCAGACGTTAGGGCTGTAATGTTATAATGGATATGTATTGTGCGGTTGATCATACCCAGATCAGCAAGAATCTTTAAAAATCTTTTAAAAAAGGGAAATAAATGACCCGTATGTTTGTTCTAGATCTTAGACAAATAAACATCTGTCCTACAGGATCAGCTTGCTGGACTGTGTGAAATGTTTGATTTTCATGGGGAAAAAAATCATTTTCCCCTTTATGGTTGAAAATAATAGAATAAGTAAACATTGGCCAAATCATATTCAATGCATATTAAGTTTTATTAATTAAGTACTTCAGAAGAAGAAGGAACATTTCATAGAGCTCAGAAGAAGCTCAGCTCTTTTGAGAAAACAGAAGATTTCCTATTGATAGCCTTAAATGTTTTGGGAATGAAACATTTCAGGTTTTCCATCTGTAGGCTGTCTGAAATGTCAACAGCCAATATGACCTGCTGTTTTCCTTGTAAGTCTATAAATAAAAGGCAGCTTATTTAGCTGATCTTGCTACTGAAAGCAGAAGTGTATATTAATGAGCTTTCTCTAACTACACATTAACTCTATTTACAGTAGTGCCCCTGTGAAACCTCCTCCTTTACAGTCATAACTCATTTCCAGTGAAAATGTGCTCCACCTAATTTTATTTATTTATTTATTTATTTATTTAATCACATTAATGGCCCCAAATGCTGTATTTTTTATTGGTTTCCTCCCCTTCCTGACAACTGACAGTTGTTCTACAAACCATGGCAATTAAGTATCCTTAGGAACACATTCAACATTTAATAATGTATTGACATTTGTATTTATCCATGTCTTTATGAATTGCTATGTAAATACGTGGCCCTGATAATATGGCGTAATTATTTTTGAAAAATTCAGAACAATGTAATTTGTCATTTTTGTTACATTTTCAGCTCTTTTCAGTAAGAAATTGTTTTGTTAAATATTTAATTAAAAAGTCTTACGTGTTAAAATGTTTAGTTATAAGAGCTTTGGCATGCAGGGATAACAGAAGCAGTATAGCAACAGGTTTGGAAGTTTTCACAGGATGAAATTGGGTTCTCCAAGTCACAAACATTTGTATAGATGTCTCTGTTGTCACATTTGCCGACATACACACCAGTTTTGCATGTATAAAAATTAATATATGACTATCACAGAATAATGGTGTAAAATAGTCAAATAATTTCTAAAAAGTATTCTTAATATGTAATATGATAACATTTATTATTCTTGCAGGCATATTAAATGTGTTGGATTAAATATGTTCATGAAGCTTTGTAATTTCTACATTTGGAATCATGTCTTAAGTATATGTGTTTCTAACTCAGCTAACAAAAAATAATCCATTTGCAGTAGAATTGTACAAATGCAAAAATTAATACTGTATGTTATCCCAATTATCACACTTTAGCAAAATATGAGAGGTTGTCAGGTGAAAGTGAGAGACTGATACCAGATGACCTGGTGATAAGCTTTTAAAAACATATAATTTATATTATTCATAATAATCCAGATCCCTACTCCTCTTTAAAAATGATTTAATAATCCATTCTGAGTGCTTTTTTTTTTGTAAAAAGATTTTATTGATTTTTTAACAACAAACAAACAAACAAAACATAAAAACCATCAATATCATTCCATATATTTACATCCAATGTGTCGGTTGGTCTACA
>JANHFN010001938.1:148848-162836 GCA_032468175.1 Toxicocalamus goodenoughensis
CAGCTTCAACCATAACAACACAAGAGCACACAATAGATACAAACTCAAGGTTAACCACACCAAACTTGATTGCAGGATATGAATACATTATATGTATTCATAACTATGTTTTTACTTATACCTATTATCTTGTAAATGATTGACAAATCAAAATAAATAAATAAAATTGCGCGAAAAAATTCTTGTTAAGTGAGAAATTCGTTTTAAGTGAGTTTTGCCCCATTTTACGGCTTTTCTTAAATTCGTTAAGTGAATCGCTGCAGTTAAGTGAGTCACATGGTCGTTAAGTGAATCTGGTTTTCCCGTTGACTTTGCTCGTCGGAAGGTGGCAACAGGATCCCGTGACTCATAAATATGAGTCAGTTGGCAAACGTCTGAATTTTATTCATGTGACAAGGGGCAGGCTGCAACGGTTATATGTGTAAAAAAGATACGTTTTTTTCTGCGCCATTGCAACTTCAAACGGTCACTAAACAAGCAGTTATAAGTCGAGGACTGCCTATCTACATGTCATGCCCTTGGTAGAGTCGGACTCTGAGGAAGAGGAGGAACAGCCGACAAGGAGTGGAGGTGTGGCTCCGGAGGTTGTGGAGGAGGTTTGGGAAGGGCAAAGGCGGCTGGGCAGTCAGAGGAAGAATCAGGCCCACCCCTTCTCCACCCTAGGACACGCAGGGAGGAACTGAGAAGGAAACAACTTGGCTTACGAGAGAGGAAGCGGCCATGATTCCCCCTCATTGGTTGCAGCTGGGGAGACTAGTATATAAGAGAGAGGATTAAAACACAGCGTTGCCAGAAGCAAAGTTATCTTCGTTGGCGTCCTTCCAACAGACTGCCTTGTTATCTCCTTGAAATTGGTAATTATTTATCCTGGTTAGTTGTGGAAATTCCATCATTGTAGTTTTAGGTTTTTATTTCACCTCTATCTGCTCATTGTTCGGACTGTATTGCTTTCTTTTGAAGACTATTTTTGAATAAGTTTTATCTCCAACTGAGAATTATTGAACAGTGGGCCAAGTTGGAGGCATTAAAGGACATTTATTTACGTTTTGGATTTGGTTACGTTTGTGTTACACTCTGGGTCATCACAGCGTTGTAACTTTGAATGGTCACTAAATGAACTGTTGTAAGTGGGGACTATCTGTATTAACACTAAGGCTTAAGTAAAAATAGATGTAAATATAGTTTGAAACAGATAAATAAAAGAGGTTGTTATTATTATCATTATTATTAAACTTGGAATTTCTTTAATCAAGTCATACTGTTCCTTCTGGGATTCTGATGAACCTTGCTAGCTTTTAAACAAAATTTGGTAACATTACAAGAGAATATAATTATCCTGATCAGCTAAAACATAATTTAAATGTAAAAAAAAATCGATACAACTTAGATATTGAGCATTTGTGTTGTGGATCTCAGTAAGAATCACAGGGATGGGAGGTGGATTGTTTCAGTGGCTCCTAATTTAGTGTGATAAATGTGATTACAAAATGAGATTTTGTGGAGTCTCTCTTCCCAGGAACAGTTTCCAGGGCATTACAGTGTATGAACATCAGAACTCTTTGGAATTTGGTGGTTATCAGATTAAGTTACCAGAAGGCTTATCAAAGTTGGTTGCCTAATAAAAAATCAGTAAAAAATAAGGCTATGCTCAATTTGATGCTCCAAATCAAAGTTTTGTTGCCTGAGATTCTCCTTGATGAAATTATACACACCCGAAATTCAGGTAGTCCTTGACTTACAGCTAGTTGTTTAATGCCCATTTGGAGTTACAATGGCTTCAGAAAGAGTGATTTATGGTCTGTAAAGCACTTCTGGTTATTGGAAAATGTCATAGCATATCCCCCAATGTTCATATTTTTTGCTCATTTATACCGAAAACAACAAAATTTGGAAGAATGGCTTCTCATTTATGACATGAGTAGCTTAACAACTATGTGATTCACTTAATGAATTATAAAAACAGTCAGAAAATTAGGTCTAGTAATGTGGATGCTTGACTTACAAGCAGAATTTTGGTCCTATTTGCAGTTGTGAGTCAAGGACCTGTATCATTTGTGTATGAGAGTAGCCATTATGATACAGGTTTCTGCTCCAAGTCTTTTTCTCATTTCAAAATGAAGTGGTCAACTGACACCTGTTGGAATAAACTGTAGGGAAAATAGCAAGCCTTAGTCAAAATTTGAAGACATAAATATATACACACACACACACACACACACACACACACACACAGAGTATATAGGCTTCAACTTTAAGTAGTCCTCTTCTGTATGAAGAACAGCATTAGCACTTGAAGAATATGAAAAGAGGAAGAATGGTTTAATGGTTTAATGTAGATGATAGCGTTGAATGCCCTACAGACAGAATTACGGCAAAATAAAATATAATTAATGTTTTTTACCCAATAAAAATGCAGTGCTGCTATGTCATTAAAATGGTAATTTCTATTGGTATGTCTCCTGGAATATGTTCAAATCAATGCTTTATGGAACAGTTTTTAGATATCCTGTACTTTTCAATCCACTTATAAATAATATTTTTTTTAAAAAGAGCTGTCATTTATGGAGCACTAACGATAAGATGAAAGCCAACTGATCATCACTCCCCTCCCCTTTTTTTTCTGGTTCCAGGATTGTTCCAAATGCTCTTGCTAGCCCACTGAAAGCAGTAGTTGCACCTTCCCTCCTTCAGAAACACAGCTCATCACCATTACACAGCCAGTCTCCAAATGGGCATCATTTCTCAGCAAATAAATTATATGTGCCGTTTCCAAACCAATCTACGCCGCAGGGGCCACAAGGTAATCCTATTCTGTATATTTATAAAAGGATGCACCATGCATAAAGAAATGTAAAACGCATACACTAATCTACTCTCAGGGTCAAATTAACCGTAACAACCAAAGTATATTGAAAGTTATACTGTGTCTTGACATTATTATGTCAGGCAAGATCCATCTTTGCCATTTTATAATCTGGATAAAAACTGGGAACATGGGAAATGTAATGACTTTAGACTGTATAGCCTGTTGTATTTATCATCATGAACAGGAAAGCAACATGAGCTTACTGTTTTCAGTGGATCCTCTGTGTTTCTCATAATGCCTAATTTGAAATGAAATTTGGCATTGAACAGCAACTTGTATAATCCCAAATACTATGGGCTTTGTCTGGTTTATGGGAGTTGTGCTTCAATTATTGGAGATGTCATTCAAGCTGATGAGCACCAGCTGAGAGGGAACCATTAGGATCTTTTACATCATGCTTTAGAAACCAATATGGCAAATATTTTATATTTTCATATGAAGCAGAAATAGTATAAATAGAGTCATTGGCATAATAAAGGTACAAGTAAAGATTTCCCTTGTCTAGTCACATCCAAAGATGCGCCTATGATCATGTGGCCAGCATGACTATATGCCAAGGTACACGGAATACTGTTACTTTCCCACTGAAGTGGTACTTTTTAATCTGCTTTACCTGGGGCAAATAACAGGAGCTCACTCCATCGCATATAACTTAAGTCTTGAAATTGGACTGTCGACTTTCAGCTGACAAGCCCAGCATCTTAACCATTGAGCCATCACACCCCTTTCATTGGCATAATAGACTATAGTAAATGGAAAATGTATTTTATATTTTGTAATAAAATAGAAGTAGCCACTCTTTTACTGGTAGAAGTAGCCAGTCTTTGTGAGATAATGCTGTGCAAATGAAATACACATTTTGACACATTCAAATGAAGTAGCCACTTATATGCTGAGAAGGAAAAATAATAAAAAAGCAAAAACCAGTGATGTCTTCAATTTTCCAAGGATGTTTTCTTAAATGCTACATTTACCATGTCTGTCTGTCTATCTGTCTATCAATCAATCATTTGAAAAGGAGTCTGCATTTCCAGATTTATCACAAATGTCAAAAATCCTAGTTTGAATATATCATTTATTTCTTTTTGTGACCCTGCTTTTTAACCTACTTTTAGACAGATTTAGTTAGATAGGTCTATACAAGGTATTAGCTAAAATAAGGGAGTAGGTGCATAATGTTCTGAGCTATTTACCAGCCAATAATGTTTTAATTCAGTATAAACAAGTGTTCAATGTATCAGAGAATTTGATTGAGTATACCATAAAATTAACTTGGGGTAAGTGCAATATGAGCACAACTACAGAAATCTGATCTCGAGCCTGGTTGACTAGAGAAATTTCCTAGTTCAGGTGTTTGCAACTCAGGTGAATTATAAATGGTTCATAGATTTGTTCAGAGGCTTCAGATTTTATCAGAAATATTGGTAATTTTCATGCCAAAAATTTGTGAGAATAAATATTGTATATCTGGCTCATTAATAATACTTAATCATTGTTGGAATGAATTTAGTATGGGTTTAATTATGTTTGTTGTCCTTCACTGGTTACATGAATCGATTTTGTACTCTACTTTTTCTGCATAGAGAATCAATTTAGACAATTACTTTAGCATGTAAGAAACTACCCTGTTTCTCCAACAATACAGCTTCCCCCAATAGGAAGCCCCAGCATGTTTTATAGGCATGAAATGAAATTAAGCCGCTCCCCCCCAAATTAAGGCCTATATTAAAACATGTGAAATGGGGGGAATGGTGGGGGGGACTTGCCATTAGGAAGTACTTTTGTTGCACACCCGGATATGGTGCTGCCTGCGTTGACGAAGTGCCCCACCAACGCCAAAGTTAACCGCCCGCCTGAAGATGCAAGGAGGGGAATTAAGTCACCCCCGGGGCTCAAAAAAAATAATACCCGGCCTTATTATATGAGAAACACGGTACATTACTATATTGATTCAGTAGTTAAATTGTAGCTGAAAATACAGCTAGTTCTTGACCTTCGATTTATCTTTGTTCTTGTGGGAAAAACTTTACAGAATCAACAATCAATTTTGGAGAAAAATATACTAGTAACCAGTTCAACTTCTTTTTGAATAAGAAACCTTTCAGCACCGGATTAGAGCTATACTTGCAGAAAGCTAAGTAATAGAAGATTTCAGATTGTTTTGATTTACAGGTAGTCCTCAACGACCAATAGCTTAACAAACTTTCAAAGTGATGACAGTCTTGGAAAAAATGCATTACTGGATTTTCTAGGCCAAGAGCTTCCCCCCACTTGCCAGAGGCAGTTCTTGTTCTTTACATTACTTCTACCTGTCCATTCAGGCACCTGCCAAAATCCAAGCACACTAAATCTCCATATGTGCTTAGCAGTGGTAGAAATTTGCTGAAATACCAACTCCCCTCTCCCCCTGAAACAGCACCTGCGCCTTTGGCCTGGATAGCAGGAAAGACACAGTGGAACAGGGTTGATAAAAAGAGGATTCCATAGAGAAAGCAGTTCCACAAGCAGATTCTTAGAGAGGAAAGGAAGCAAGTCCATCAAGTGGATTTTGAGAGAGAAGATCTCTCTAGAAGGATGGTTTTAATCTTCAGGAGGTCAGGCCAAGCCAATCTGCTTGGTGCTCCCTTTTCCTCTAGGAATCTGCACAGGGATGGGGAGAAGGAGATCAAGAAGAAGGAGATCGTGCATGTGTAAAAGAGAGAAGGGATGAGTTTGAGATTGAGTGAAAAGAGCAGAATAAAGGATAAAAAAAGGGAGGGAGAATAGCCAGAGATCGAGGAGGAAATGAGAAGAGATGAAAAGAAAGAGGGAGATGGAAAGAAACTGGCGCCACACAGTAGCAAGCAGCTGGACTTTTGGAAAAATCAATTCTACCCATAGCGTCTTTCTTGGAAGACAAGGCTCCTTTACAAACTTATTTCAATGAATTGCCATTGTTTCTCAGCCGTTGTGTGCTTGAATTTCAGCAGATGCCAGTGCAGAGAGGGAGTAGTAAGGAGCACGGGCTGCCTCAAAGAGATGCAAGCAACCCTGGGAGATCCAGCCTTGGCCATGCACGAGTGTCTCTCTGGTCTGGTGCCGAAAATCCTGCTTGCAAGAAAGCTTTTTAGCATTAGCGCAGAGCAGTGATGGGATTCAAAAATTTTTACAACCGGTTCTGTGGGCGTGGCTTGGTGGGTGTGGCAGGGGAAGGATACTGTAAAATCTCCTGTCAGGTATTAGCTAATTCTCTGAACTACTCAAAATTTCCACTACCGGTTGTCCAGAACTGGTCAGAACCTGCTGAATACCACCTCTGGTGCAGAGCCTCCTAGGATCTGCCCCACTTCCCTGATTCACCATATATTCCTTACCTGGGACTTTGTCTGCTTAACAACCCAGACATTTGCTTAGCAACCACAACCAGGAGGGCCAGGATTGTGGTTATAGCACCTCACTTAACAACTGCTTCTCTCAACAACACAGATTATTGTTTCAATTGTGGTTGTAAGTTGACTACCTTTAGTTGAGGACAGTCTTAAGGCTGCATGACCTTCTGTTTCTCTTCCCCACTTGCCCATTGAATGAATGAAAGCAGGTGTGAAAAGCTTTGCCTTTTGTTTGTTAAGGTAATTCAAACTTTTGATATGTCCAAATTTGAGAGCCTGAGGCTATAATACATTTTTACATTAATAAACTACATTTTATCAATGATATCTAAGATAAATAAGCTATCAAAAAGAAAAAAATGAAAGTTGTTGCAACACATTATTTGTTGCTATAATAAATGAAAGCTAAGAACATAATAATAAATGAAACTCATTATCCCAATCTGGCAATTTAGAGATAAACACAGGTTTACCAATCCAACATATTCATTGTGATAATAGAAATTATCTCCAACACATCTGAAAGGTGCCAGGTTTGTGAAGGCATCACTAAAAGC
Source organism: Toxicocalamus goodenoughensis (assembly GCA_032468175.1). Lineage (NCBI taxonomy): Eukaryota > Metazoa > Chordata > Lepidosauria > Squamata > Elapidae > Toxicocalamus > Toxicocalamus goodenoughensis. The sequence continues at coordinate 155,640 of JANHFN010001938.1, forward strand.
TGGTAATCATGGAAGATCAAGGATTAAATTTAGCTGCTTGTGAGTGCAACAAAAGAAAAAAAAATGAATTGAGGCTTTTGGAGAAGACAGCACTTCCCTAATTGTTCTGTGTCATAGGGTTTTTTAAAAATAGTAATTGTCAACTCAGACAAACACCAACATGTTATTTTAAATGCCATTTATGGTAATGCCCTTCTGTTTCTCTTAATACTTTCAAATCCAATTCTTAAGCTGAATACATTTTTAATCAATGTCTGACAGTAGACATGCACAATCAGTTTAAGCCTAAATATTATAAAGAACAGTATCCAACTGCAAAATCAATTATAATGTCATTGTAAAAGAAAAGACGTATTTGTATTTCTACTCTGTTTTTGGTACAGTAACTCAAACAAACTATCTCCCGACATGTCAGGGATATGCCTGCCATAGACAATGGGTGAGAACAAAACTCCAGTAGAATTTATGACTTCAAGTACAAAAAGATCCAGATGGAAATGATTATAAAGTGAAAGAATTTGGCGATCAAATGAAATAATACATCTATTTATATCTTACATGATTCTTTGCATAGAAACTTTATATAATTTGACGAGTTTGATTTATTTATATTCATACATTAAAAGGAATGACACAAACGAATTGGCATTTAGGAGGCATATTCTAATACTTTTACTCATTATATCATTTGTTTAAAAGTGCTTCAGATTTTTTGGCTGAAGCTTGAGGGAAATAGGAGCACCCAGCATACTTTATGATGTGGTTAACTACAGCTTTTTTATATATCACATATAGCAAAATTATAGTTGAATGTTATGTTTGGAACATACTTGATTCCTTTATTAACTATTGTATTTCTATATTTTATTCCACATAAAACATTTAACAGTGATCATTTAAACCGACAGCATGGTTAGGAAATTCTTCTTTAGAAATTAACTGCCACAGATTTGATTTAAATCTGACAAACTGAAGGAATGCCTTCAATCCACCAGGTGGACCTGGTGCTGGTGGCAAAGGGAATGTCAGCTTAGCTGTGGCTGCCAAAATGTACTACATGTCTTAACACAAATAGAAATGTTTTGTGAATTTTCTTTACAAGGAAATGTGGCAGGGGATAGACATTTTATTGTACACATTTTAAGGGAATGGTTCATATTTTAGCCCCTTAGGAGTTTAGATGTGGATCTTTTAGAAATCTCCTTAGATTTTTGTACAAAACCACATATGGTGGTTAATTGCGCTGCAGTTATAGGATTTGAGCCTCACTTTAAGCTCCTACTGTTACCATCTGTTACATTTTGAAAGGTACTTACGTGGGCACATAGGCTCAACAAATTGTGAACAGTTAAAAACAAACGGAATAACACTACAAAAAGTTCATTGTTGATGATGGAAATAACTCGGTTAAGTGCTGGCAAGGCTCATTTGAAAGCTCACTTCTGTTCCTGTGACCTCACTCATCACTGGTATTAATTCTGAAGAGAACCTTGAAGAGTTAATCAAATAGAATTGTTCTTACAGAAGATTGGGAGCTATGTTTTCAGGACAAGAATAACCAAGGGGAGTTGCTTGGATAGCCTGAAAATAAAAAAAGAAAAAAAACATTCTATGTAAAAGGAATATTCTTTTAAGGGGGAGATACCTCTGTACAAAAATCTCACTGTAGACATGCTATCAAACAACAACAACAACAAAAGTTTTCACTGGATTGTCTCTTCTCCACGGGGTAACTTCTAATCACTCTGAAACACTGTAATTGGCAAAGCCAATTTATAGCCCAGCTATTGTAACTGCCAAACGTGGTTCTTGGGAAAAAAATCTCATCCAGCTGTTCAATTTCTGTATTGGACCTTTTAAACAGTTCACTATGACTGCAAATGCTAACAATAGGTAAAAATTAGAAGCATACAAGCAGAGAAAAGAGCAGATAATAGTTATGCTAAATGTGAGAGTCTGTGAGCCATAACTTCAAATAATATTGGATGGAGTGCAGTAATTTAGGGAAAGGACTGTTAAAAAGAGAAATAATTTGAAACCAAAATTGCTGTTTGATTATTTTAAAAAAATAGAGGGCCAACAGAGATGAAGCTGACCATATCAGACAACATTGCACTGCAAGATAGAAAAACATTTGGTATTAATGGAGTAAAAACATCCCTGTTAATGGAGCTAAAAACTTTACTAGGCAATAGTGGCCCATTACGGCAGAGCTGATCAAGGACAATACATGATTCTTGATTCATTTGCAGTCCTGTTAAAGCAAATCAGGAAATGCATGTTTTCCAGATACCAGACTTTGAATCTTAGGTAAAAAGTGTATTGAATGAGCATCAGTTTCAGAAACAAGCCGGTTGCATTCTTCTAAATGTCTGAACGCTCTCTGTTGCAGGTTACCAAGGTAGCTTTCACTCGATACAAAATTGCTTCCACTATGGAGATTGCTACAGAACAATGGACTCGTCTTTCAGTAATGATGTGCTATCAGGGGAATCTCATTGCTGTAACCCTCTGCGACAAAATGGATATCACATACTCAGTGCACCTGTAGCTTCAACGGGTAATTAATTTCTTCTGTATTCCTATATTTTTTGTTGGACTTTCCCCCTTACAAAAAACATTAAAGGTAGAGGATCTAAAATTTTAGACACAAGATAAGTCATATTTTTTCTCCAGATTCTGAAGAAAACTGATTTGTGGTTCTTTAATTGTCTCCTTCTAAACAATAGGGTTTTTTTGGGAAGTTGCAACAAATACATGTATTTTAGTGTATGTGAGAGACGGGTAACTTAGTTGAATTGGGCAGATGCTGTGATATCATTGCCTAATATTACTGGAATGCACAAGGAAGAATTGCAAATTGGCAGTGACTATACATTTATATAAAGACTTACCTGGTTCTATAGCTTAACTGCATGCATTTTACAGGAATAAACATGCAATTTTTAAAGGATTTTTACTATGACATTCATAAAATGGAAATGTTGATCTCTAATATTAATCAAATGCTGCATTCATATAAGATCCTGTCAGATTTTTGAAAGGATAGTTTGATTAAATATTTTAGTATACAGGTTATAATGAAGGTGTATCGAACAAAACATTTTCCCTTTCTCAACTTTTTTCCAGCTTTCTCAAGACTATCACCAATGTTCCTGAATGATTCACTTGAAATTTTCTTTAGTAGAATGAAAACTTCGATGAAAAATTCTCACAAAATCAAATTTGTCCATCACTCATAAGTCAGTTGACCCCAATATAGTCCCACTACAGACACAGAATGAATCTGTGCATATGAGGGTAGCTTTGAATATTAGCACTGCCATGTTCTTTCTCTGCTTATTGTTATTCCTTTTGCAAACATAAATTCTCATATTAATTTTTTTGATAATTTGTGAGGGATCATTGAAGAGGAATTTGGGTGGATGTGTTTAAATTTTCAAAAAAAACCCAAAAAATTAAAACATAAGCAGAAAAAATATTTGAAAAAAGAAAAAGTTCAGGAATGAAACAAAGTAAAAGTGCAAGACAAATGGAAAGGAAAAATAAAGAATATATTAAAAATCTTATTAATTATATTATAATTAAAATAATAAGGGAAATAAAAAATAGAAAAAGAATGACTTCTGAGTTTCTTTAATACAGATGTAAGTAAAAATATATGAAACTCTTAATCTAAAATTAATATTTATCTATATTTATAATTTCCATAGTCCCATGTAATTCTAATAATTGAATCCCCAAATCAATTTTTCATTTCTTTCAATTTGTTGCAAAAAGTCCAAAAATGATTTTCAGGCAGAAATCAAATTTGTTAAAATCTTTTCAATTGTTTGTTTTCATTTCCACAAATTCCACCATCTTCACCATCCCATTGAAGATATTTGCACCATATATCTTTCCACCTTTGACCGTATATAAAAATATTGTTGCCATTATGATAAATGAAAACAAAGTTCCAAAGATGGGGCTTTAAAAGCAGCTTTTAACATCCATATTTGATCATTTGCCCTCATAAGACACAAGCTGTTTTCTATTTTTCCTCTGGATTCTTAATAATACCAATGTTACATAAGAGCATATTTACTAGGAAGGCTACGTACAACAAGAGAGCACTTCTCTGTTAGTCTTATAAATGACCAGTCAGTGATACTTCCATTTTAGAGCTTTGGATGGTTTATAGTAGTGTCTAGAGTATTCCTTTAACTAAATCCTATGGACAGTTTGAATGTTAAAAGTTTCTAAAAAGAGAAAAGTGCTTGAATTTATTTTCAAATTTATTCATGTAGAGTTTTTAATGCTTTCCAACACTCAGGTTAAACAGGCTCTTAATTCATGGCTCTCACTTCAGTAGCTATCTGCTTAAAATCTCTCCTGAACTTGAATCTCTCCCTAAAGATTTGAAATGAAAAAAATGGTTTGGAAATTATGGCAAACAGGAAAAAGTCCCAGCACCACAGACTTTCCTTAACCCTATCTTCACCTTTTATCTTGAAAGATGTGCTTTCGTCCTTCTGTCCTTCCCACATCTTTACTTGACTGGCTTACGTTAGAGCATCTGGCATCAACAATTTTTGGCTATAATTCTGTCATTTAATGTCTTGTAAATTGTAGCCTAGAAATAAGATGTTACAATTAAAAGTCTGATACTCTTAGCTCCTTTACAGCACATTCTTCAGTATAACAGAATAAAACAGTTGGAAAGGGACCTTGGAGGTCTTCTAACCAAACCTGCTGAAGCAGGAGACTCTATAGTCCCTTCTTAAAAACAGAAAAAAACAGAAGTTGTTCAGGCTCATGTATGTAATGTATGTACATACATTTATATGTGCTTGGTTTCCACAGGTATAAAAGAAGAGAAAACTTAACAATTAGATCTTTCAAAAGAAGGAATTTAATGAGAAACAGACATTGTTCTTCAGAATTGTTTGATTGTTACAAGTACAGCTGCAGGGCTATGAAGTTGTGAAATGCAGAGGCAACAGTTCACTAATAAACAATCCAAACCGAAAAAGGACAGTCCTGTAACAGCAATGCTCTGCTGTTACTGCTTATTTTTCAGAGACTTTAAATGAGCAGCAACTAGTCTAGTCACTATAATTCCATTTTAGAAAGCTTCTGTTTCCATGCCTTGATCCAGAACGAAGAAACTGTCACTAGTTTCTAATAATATGATGTCTTGTCTGATGTATGACCAGTCCTTAGCAGTTCAGAATGATTACCAAGGTCATGACATGTGTAGACATTTAAGTTGAATGGTTACTCAACATGTTAACAGATTGAATGGCACTGTAGAAGGAAATATCCATTCTTATCATAGTTACACATTCCTAGAAGCTATAATGATGTTTTCTGTATAGACTGAAACAACCATTAGTTTTAAAGTTCTAGGACAGCATCCCTCATCCGATGTCCTTCAGATGCGCTTGGGCGTGCAATATTCTAAGTTCCCAGATACCACAATTAGTTATGGCAGTGGGAATTCTGGGAAACATAGAATAAACATTGCGGCTCACCAAGCTGTTGGACACCTGTTTGTTTATTTAATTATTTTCCATGTCTTTCTTCCTGATAACCAGAGGAAAGGAGAGAGATTTGCAGGAGACAGATGGAAGGAAGCAGAAGAGTTAAGCAACTTCCACCCCTTTCTTGCTAACAAGTTAGGAGGCTTTCTTTTTGGTATTAAAACTCTGATTGTTCTTGCTCCCCTCATAGTTACTATGTCTCATGTGCTTATCCTATTTCCAGGCTACGAACTCATTTCTGAAGCAGAGTGCATATCCGAAGAAGTTATCAATGGAACTGAAGAGAATAATGGATTTTTCCAAAATGGCACTTTTGATCACTGTTTAAATCACATTCCTCCCATCTACACAGATACCTAAGTCTTTATCTTAAATTGTTACTTTGCCTACCATACTTATGCCTTTTGTATTTACAAAATTGTTGTTGACCTACCCTGACTGTATTTAATCTGCAACCGTTTATGTGTTCATTTAAATCAACTGCTCACATTTACCAATTTATTTTATAAAGGAATATACTGTGTAATTGTTGGTATCTATTCCTTTGTTTTGGCACTTTGAAACTGATTCTCTTAAGGGAGAAGGAGGACCATTTAAAACTGCTTGATGTGTAAGTCCTTTTGAGTAAAATATAAATTTAAATTATAAAATATGCTTGTAAAGATTTTTTTTAAGAAGTATGTTTTCAATTTAAGACTGCTGGTCCCTTTAATCACAGTTAATTCATAGGATGTTTTCTTGACTATAAAAGGACTTCTTTAAAATTCACAGACCTCATGTACATAAACGTTTTCACTTTGCTGAGCAGGTTTTATATTTTCAATTTTACAAGAAAAAATTAAAAATTGGAAACTATAGTGTGCTCTCCTTTTTTTTTACTTCATTCTGTCAATGAGAACTATCTTTTGACTTAGAACTCATACAATTCTATATGCAATTTCTCTGTCTTCTTTCCAAAATGCTGTAATTCAAACCATTTATCACTTGACATTCCAGTTTTTCAGCTTTTCTTCTGCATGAAGGTAATGTAATCGGCTTATTATGGGAAACCTAAAAGCATAAAAACTAGCATCCCAGAAGGTATGTGTTACACTAAATCTGTTATTATTTTGGCTGCAAGAATTTCACACAACTGCGTTTCTCAAAATGAATAGCAGATTTAATAGAAAATATGATTAATAACAGATATCATTTTCTATGCTTCATAAAGGAGTCTTAGAAGTGGGAGTAGGCTAATAGTGATCCAGGTGATGGGAAGCGAAAGTGGAGACACACTGGTGTGAATCAAAGAAATGAGAAGGAAAAAATATAGCCAGCGATTGGAATGTACAGAATCATCTGACAAGGATGAAGAAGAAGGGAGAATTGAAGATGATGGCAGGATAACCCATCATGTGGTCAATATCAGTAGGAGAAATACATTTGAAAGGTGTTTCTGAAAAAAAGGATAAAATGTGTGGATCATGCTTGAGATAACAGCATAGAAACAAGAGTTTGGAAGAGTTATTTCCAATAAAATAGAATTAAAATATGCATTATAATGAGGATCCTAAGATAAACAACCTTTCATTTACTGATAGTTTCCTGAATATGAAATGGATGTCTCTAAGGAGCACCATCAATTTGACAGCTAGTTTTGATACGGTACCTTTTTAGCAATTCCACCACTATT
>JANHFN010001938.1:164459-176624 GCA_032468175.1 Toxicocalamus goodenoughensis
CATGTATTCTCTGCCTCCCGAATCCCAGCTGATTGGCTGGATCTTCTTTTGTTGCCCTACACAGGAGAATGGAGCTGGAAAACAGGTTAGTGGGGTGGGGAAGGAGTGGGGATTTTGCAGTAACATTCCCCCAGGAGTGGGGAGGGAATGGAGATTTTGCAGTATCCTTCCTCTGCCATGCTCACAAAGCCACACCCACAGAACCAGTAGTAAAAAAAATTGAATCCCACCACTGGTGGAAAAGCAGTATATTGCCAGGCCTGAGGCTCAGCAGAGCTCCTTGGTGTTGGCCAGAGCCATGGCATAGGAGGACATCTTCCATTCTGCTTGCAACTTATCAGTGGCCTCCTGACAATTTTGTGAAGTAGTCTGGGCCAGAAGCACATCTAAAAGTACTCTCTCTAACTTTTACTAAGGTTATAGTAACAGGATCTTGCAAACGTGATGGTACATCTCCCCCTTCTTGCCTTTCCAGTCTAAGAAACTAGGGAGGGTCACTTCTGAGACTTTTGCTAGACCCACATTCTTTCTATGGACTCATCTGCTTCTTATGTGACCACTCGGTGGTGGGATTCAGCCAGTTCACACTACTTCGAGAGAACCAGTTGTTAAGTTTCTGAGAAGTTTGGTGAACTGGTTGTTGGAAGAAATCATTAGGGCAGAGAACCACTTATTACATTATTTGCATCCCACCACTGTGACCACTGCATAATCTGTTGATCTTCCTCCGTCTTCCAAGGTCATTCTCATATACCTTTATACTTCATTGCTGATCTAATAGCTCTCATGCTCCTTGGCCAGCAGACCTGCTGACCGCATCAAGAGAGTGAGGGAGGGAGAGGTGGCTGGAGGCTCTGACCTCACCTAGACCAGACTGCTACTTTGCAGTTCCTGCCGCATTAAATGAGAGAGGGAACTTCAATTTAAAAACTGAATTTTTGATGGTTTTTGTCTTGTTATATAAATAACCTACATAATATTCCAGATTTTTCTTCTTGACTTACAAAACTTAAAATATTTACCACCTGGCCCTTTCTTGAAAACATTTGCTGACCCCTGCAGGAAAGTAAGAAATGGCTACCACCATAACAGTAGAGAAAAGTTACCACACACTTCAGGGAAGACACTTGGAATGGGAGCATTAAAGGGTTTTAATGGTGATTTCTTTCTTTTACTGACAAGGAAAACATTTGTCTCTACCCTAAAGAATGAAAACAAAGTAGGAGAATTCAGCATGGAATCAGCTCAGGAATGACCTGATTGTACCAAGTCTGCCCCACCCTCATACTTCCTTGAGTATATCTTGGCTGCATAAATGCAGTTTCATTCCAGTCTTTTTAAAAATGCATTTCAGCATTTATCATGTTTCCATTCTTCTGCTCAAGCTACAGAAGATGAAAATGACCCAGCATATATTTTCAGGATCTGTATGAGTAATTTAAAATACCTATAGTGACTCCTTTGTCATTGTGGCTCCCAGAGAAAAAAATTTAACATCAGACTTTCAATTGTGCTTCAGTCTTTTTCCCTTTTCCCCCTCCCCCCTCAATTTATTGTCTTGGTTCTGTTTATAGTTACGACACCTACAAGCCCGCTTAATTTCTACATTGTAAGCCACAGTATTACAAACAAGACTATCAAAAAGCAAAGTCAAACAAAAAAGTCACCACCAGTGAGTTGACGTGCGCATATTGAATGGCGGTTGTGGCAATGAGGAAATGATAGCAGTGTTCCGATATCTCAGGGGCTGCCCCCAAAGAAGAGGGAGTCAAGTTATTCTCCAAAGCACCTGAGGGCAGGACAAGAAGCCATGGGTGGACACTAATCAAGGAGAGAAGCAACTTAGAACTAAGGAGACATTTCCTGACAGAACAATTAATCAGTGGAACAACTTGCCTCCAGAAGTTGTAAAAACTGGAAGGTTTAAGAAGAGATTGGATAACAATTTTTCTGAAATGGTTTAAGATTTCCTGCCTAATTTTCAAGGTCCCTTCCAACTCTGATGATTCTATTCGGTTCGGTTCGGTTCTATTCCATTCCATTCCATTCCAATCCAATTCAATCCATTCTATTGAGAAGAGCAGCTTGGGGAGAGCTACAAGAACACACCTCACCCACACACTTACTGGAATATATTAAAGGACAATCTAGATAAGATGTAGATGCAGTTTTGACTATAAAACATGGATAAGAGATTTTACTTTTCATATTAAATACATGCCAGTTTGAGGGAAGCAGAAGAAAAACTTGAGCTTTTTATTCTCCATGAATTGCCACTTAAAATTTAATTTCTTTAGCCTGAATCAATTTTAGGCGGGGAAACATTTCAGACAGCTTCCCCACACTCAGCCCTTTATTTAGACAGTACAGGGGAGAAAATATGTGTTGGTTCCATTTATTTCATTTTATTCAGATTAAGCTTTCTCTCACTATTTTATAGCCAAATGCATGTACATCTGCTATGACCTTCAACATATGGATGCCACATCTCTATACATAAAAATGATGTGGGGTCATTTATGCATTAACACTTCAAAAGAACTTGTTCATAAATTGGAAATACAATGCAATATCTACACTCAGAAAGTCCCATAAACTCTTCAAAAGATATACAAATCTAAAGAATGGGTATCGTTTAATTTTGTATTACACTGTTAAGCTTCACCTCAAGCCTCAAATTGTCATTACAGCACTTGATTTATCTTATTTGATAAATAAAGCAGTGATCATTCTCCATTTCTTCCAAGTCTGCACCTTGGGCAACAGAGATGGGGCAGGTAAAATAGAAAATTGAAATAGGAGATAAAAAGAAATAAATAAAGTGATGTTATAGCAGCCATTTTGAAGAAATGGAAATTCTGGAGTCAAAAACGCCTTTATGAAAATCCTACAGAAGTAGGGAAGAGATATGGGAGAAAGGATCATCAGGGACAATATTGATCTGGAATGAAAGGAAGACATTGAAAAGCTTGATAAAAAGTAGACTCTTGCTTTTTTCTCCTTGGCTTTTCAGGTGGTTTTTACATCATTTATAGAGAATTGAACTAAGGGGTGGAGCTCTCATCTCACTGTCAGGAGGCTGAGAGTTCAATTCTAGGTAATAGCAGATATTTCTCTCTCTCTGGGTGCAATGAGTAATTTTTTGCTGCAAATTCCACATAGGCATCAGGGAGGGCATCCGGCCAGTAAACACTCAAGCTCCATTCAGTGATCCTAACTACCCCCCCCCCCGGCCCCAATGCAAAGGATTACATGGTCCTTAAAAAATAAATAGAGGACTGATTTATTTCATTGTATAAAAAACACTTGAATCTTGACACAACTATGTTGATATATCTTTGCTTCAAAAGTTCATTAATTTATTTTAAAGACTGTAACCATTACAATAACATTTTCCCTCGCATGATGAAATGTGATCAGTTTGTTTAGTGACTGTTCAAAGTTACAACAGCATGGGAAAAAAGTGACTTATGACCGTTTTTCACAGTTATGACCTTTCCAGCATTCCCATGATCATGTGATCAAAATCCAGGTGTTTGGCCTTTGTCATATTTATGACCTTTGCTGTGTTCCAAGATCATGTGACACCCTGACAAACATAATCAGTGGGAACAGAGACCGGCTAGCATTACACTCTAACATTACACTGTAGGCTGATGGCTTTTATATTAGAACTGCAACTCTCTCTTGTCACAAGAGGGAGCTCCAGTTTTTAATTTTAATTTAAAAAAAAAACCTCAAGTCAATTTACCTCAGGATCCCAAACTGTATGCAAAAAGGGCATGACAAAGTTTTGGAGAAACATAAAGCTTAGCTTGTTTCTCTGAATTGAACGAGTTCAGTAAAGTCACTCTTTTTTTTTGTAATCATATTCTTTATTTTCTGCATTCACTCCATTGTTTCATTGTTTCATATATGATTTCCCAATAGTGACCGTCGCATTGCTGTCACTCCTAGCCAGTATGTCTTTTGTCCATGATGTCAGTATGTATAATCCAAACAGGAAGAGACCTCACTGTGGGAACACTATTTTTGAGAAGTGTATAGTACAAAAGTTTCTGCAAATATTTTGTCTTCCTGCTCAGGAACTCTATACAAATTATGTGCACAAGTACTATAACTAAGCTGTTATAGTATTGAACAGGTCCCATTGCCTATTCAAAGAGTCATTTCCATGTCTTGTATGTAGTGCAAACGCAGATTTTTTATCAGTTCAGGGTGAGCAAAAAACCTAACATCAGAACACTGGGTCAGTCCCATATTACATGACCCCAGGGATCTATTCTCTTCAAGACACCTCAAACTTTATTTCCAGAGATTTCCTCTAATTCCAGAGAATTTACTTCTGGAAACTGCCACTGCTACCAGAATGAAAGAGGTTCTGAATGGTTTGGAGGAAGAAGTGCTATTTCATATGTAATTGCTGAATTTTGCTCATCTCTAATTCATCAGAGACCTAAAATGAACTGGAATTAGTGGAAGAGGATTTATTTCCCCAGAATGGTAGTTGATTTGATCAGTGGAAATGTGTCCTGACACAATAATTAGGAGCAAAGGGCTGCCTAGTTTAACCGATGAGTGTATTTATACATTAGTGCTTCTAGCAGAGACTCAATAGAGGATAAAAAAGAATGTCAGTCCAATAATAAATGGACTCTTATCTTGCCAGTATATTTGATACCATTCAACATTCCAAATCTGATTCAGGATTACGTTCAGCGCCACAAAAGTCAGGAATTGTTTTAGTAACATTACAAATACTAAATGGCAGATTTAAAATAAACACAGGAACTATAATAATATCAGACTACTATTATAATGTGATAATATAATATTCTGATATTCATAAAAAGCATACATTACTCCATAGATTTTCATCCCTCAAGCTGTGTAAATAAGAGGTTAGATATTAAAAGCAATGATACAAAATATTATTACAGTCTTTCTCTTTGGAGAGCACTTTTTTTCTTATATATACAAGTTTTATATTACCAGAATGAATGTTTAAAAACCTCAGGGTATTTCAAATGTCATATATTTTGTTTTGCTATAATATCCTGGGCTTCTGGGTACCTGAGCAATTAGGGTGATTAATTGCACATTTGCAATAAAAACAAAAGAGCAGGAGTGTTCCCTTACAGGTTAAATATCTAGAGAAAACTATATTTGCTGCTAGACATAACAGATGCAGCCAACTCAGCATGCAGTTTAGACCTGTTTCAATTGATGCTTTCTAATTTGGTTTGGAACCCAACCTTTCTTAAAAGAAGCCAACTTGTTTAAAAAATAAACTTGGAAGGTTCATGGAGAGAGAGAGAAGTAGTAGTGACATGTGAAATCAATGTTATCGAAGAAAGGACTGCTTTTCTCCCTCCAACAGATTATTCTTCAAGGTAAGAGCTACCTCAGAAGGCAATACACTCACAATGTAGCTTCATAATACAGAACTAGGGATTTAAATGCAAGATCAATCCAATAAATGGTAATTCCACAGAAGCTTTTTGCCAAGTTCGGGATCAGCTTACTGAGAGTGAAAAAATTATTTTCCCCTTATTCTGCACATGCATTTGAAAAGCTTCCTTTTTCTTTTATGCAGAGCATCGCTGTATGAATTGTGTGGCATGTAAACATCACATTATGGTTGTGGGCTATAAGAAAAAGCTTCAGTTGCAATAATGCCTGAAGACCTTCAAAGTTTAAATATAGGAGGAAAGATAGGTCTGCTGTTGTGAAGCTTTTCCTGATAGTATCCTCTTCGATTTATTTATTTATTTTGCAAACAACTAGAAAAACCATACTTTACATTAATTTTTGTCCTGGGAAATTGCATTGCTATGAAAAAAATGAGGTACAGTATATTTAATAAACCACTAAAAGTTACTGTTTAGTTGCTTCAGTTGTCATGTAGAGTTTACGACTTACCAAATTCTCTCTCATGGAATAACTCAGTGGAAATCTAGGACAGGGAAAAATCTCAGAGAGTTGATCTACCCTAAGAAAAGTAAATTTCTACTTGCTAAAAAAAACCAATGTTCCATAAAGACCAATCACATCTTCATTGTTGAACACAGAGCTAAAATAAACAAAATGTCAGATTTAAATGAGAATAAGTTACTCCCTATTGTCTGCTGCTCTCCTAAACCTGAGTATTCAATTTTGCTTCTGAAACTAGACATTCATGTAAAAATTGTTTTTTTAAAAAAAACAAAACCCTGAATATAGATAGTCTTTGTTTAGCAACCACAATTGGGACCAGCAACTCAGTGATTAAATGAAGCAATTGCTAAGTGAAACATCCCAATGTTACCATTGTACTTTAGCTTTCCTGACCTGTGAAAGTCATAAAGGCAAAGAGTGGATTGCAAAGTTACTTTTTCATCACTGTTGTAACTAAAAGTCTGTAGAGATTCTCAGTCATCCAGGTCATGGTTGTCCCAAAGGTGCTTTTTCATGAGACAACTGGACTTTCTTGTTTTTTCTTTTGAAGTTGTTTCGCTTCTCATCCAAGAAGCTTCTTCAGCTCTGACAGGATATTGGGGAATAGAAGGATTTATATTTCTTGCAGACAGCTGGTCATTTGCATCCTTTTAGAGCAGGGCTGTCTAACTCCTGGCCCGCAGGCCGGATGCTTCCAGGAGTGGGTTTCTACCAGTTCTGTCCACTTCTGTAGAACCGGAAGCTCTGAAGAGCAGCAGACATGGAACCAGTTATATGTCTGAGGATGTTTTTGCCCACTGGCCCACCCGGGCTCTTTCCTGATGTTTATGTCCTTATTTTTCAACTGCAGTTGCCAAACGAGGCACAGCTGCAGTTAAAAAAGCAGGAAAAGAGGGCGGTTTCAAAGGCTGCTTCTCTGCACGCAGTGTGCTGATCATAATTTACAGGCGTGCGGCTCCCAGTGTGCAAGGAAGCTCATAAATCCCGAACCGGTAGTTAACCCTATCATATCCCACCCCTGGATGCGTCACGTTCTGGCCACTGCCATACCTGGTTTAGTGAAGGGGAATAAAGTCCTGATACATCACGTGACACTGCCGTTTGACACCTGTTTTAGAGGGTCATTGAAACACTTGGAGGTTTATCTGTGTCCTCAGGGTCACCTCAGTAGTGCTCTTGGTTCCTGTAGTCTGCATTTTTTTCCTCTGGAAATCCATTCCTACTCCCACACCATTCAAAGGGTGCTCATCCCAAATCGTCTGCAAGGAATATAAATCCTTCCATTCCCCACTATCCTGTCAGAGATGAAGAAGCTTCTTGGATGAGAAGCGAAATGTCTTCAAAAGAAAAAACATGAAACTTCAGTTGCCTCATGAAAAAGCACCTTTGGGACAATCCCTGTGTCTGTGAACAATTGTTAAACAAGGCAGTCACTAAACTACCTCTATATTTATTGGCTCTAACTAGACTGGATATATGAATAGTGATTAAAGTCAACCTGAGATAAATATTTTTGCTCTTGTGTAAAAAAATTTTGACTATAGATTTTAAAAAAGTGATATTTTCTATTTAGTAACTTTCTTTATTGAACATTTAAAAAGTGAGACTTTCCCACTTAGCATTTTACAGTACAGTGTAGCTTTATATATTTTTAGGACCATTCCTTACTGGTATTGATTTTAGTACTCAGCTAAAATTATTTATTACTGGAAAAAATATCAATTTCTCCTCAACTATGTCAGCTACTGTTGAGTGGCCTGCACGAAAACTACTGTAACTCTCTAATATTGACTATCCATTACACTGTCAATGATGTAACCATCTTGCTCACATTTATTTGATTTTAATTAGAAACAGACAGTAGGATTGTACCATGGGGGAGGGGGGACCCTATGTAAGTTTACTTGGAAGTATTCAGTTGAATTCAATCATTTTACTTCTCAGATTTGAAAAGCCTCAGGAAGTTGCAGGCAATCTGGAAGATATACTACTCATGCAATGCTCACTTATTTCACTGTCACCTCTGATAAATTTTGCAGGCATTTGAAACAACTAAAATATAATGGGAACTATTCACAGTGACAATATATTACCACGTGTCCAAAGTAGTATTGCTGTCATGTCCTACTTGAGGGCTTCCTACAGAAAAACTGACTAGACTTTCCGTCTATTGGAAAAACATTTTATCCTCTTACATGGAAAGCATGTCAAACGTACTGTGTGTCTTTTTAAATTTAAGGTGTAACTTTAAAGTGATATCAGTGAACGACTAAATTTCATTACACCAAACTAGACATCAACACTGATGATGTTACCTAATTTGGGTAATGTCTGCAAGAAAACAACCAAGCTCAGAGAGTACCAAGGACCCCTTGATTATGCCTGGAGTTGTCTTTGCTTTCCAGTAAAAGGTATTAGACTAGAGTTTTTCAAATTTGGCAACTGTGAGATGTGTGGACTTTAACTCCCAGAATTGCAAACTGGAGTTCGAGAAGTTGAAATCCACACATCTTAAAGTTGTAAAATTGGAAAATTGCTGGTCTAGACTCCAGCTGGTCCAGACTTGGAGTTGGAACCTTTAAAATAAGTTTCCCACCTCTCTTTTTGCTTCAAGTGAACCCCTTGCAGCTCTTGATCAAGGCCTTCCCAAGACCCTCTTCCCAAACACTCAAAAGCTGAACATTTTTGCTGAACATTCCTAACAAAAAAAATTGGTAACTTTTTATTAATGCCTATTATAACTCTCAAAGGGGAAGACAAGCAAGAATCACTTTTCAAATTTCCACAAGCCACACTCTTGCAATAACCGGTTTGGAGACTACATGATATTACTTTGAATGTTTCATTTCTTCATCAACTCATTAGTGATTATCTTCTAATAGCAGTATTTGCCTAACACATTTCAAAATGTAATTTTTGAATCTGCATAGAAGAAAAGATATATAAGAGTGTACCACTACTTGAAAATGTTTTATTGTAACATATACAAAGTTAGGCTAATATAAGTACTTTTACAACAGGTAATGGAACTAAACTAGAAATACAATTTACACAAAATTATCAGCTAAAAACAGGTTTTCTTAGTGTCATTTTTCAACTTGAAGCACGGCATCTGAAAATGAACTATTTGTTCTTGTAATTTAGCAGAGCTTAGCATGGAGGAATTGGTAGTTTAATCTTTTCATGTGTTTTCTTACTTGATTCCTTCAGTTGTATCATGTTTCCATAATTCCAATTTCTATATATATATCGATAGTACTAGGTTGAAAAAGACTGCTATAGCAAACAACAACTAACACTATAGGCTGACATCAACTAATAAAAGCTGAAAATCTTAAAGCTAACCAGTATGTTTCCTTCCAACGCTAAGGCTGGGCAATATGTTAAATTGTGCTCAGATTTTATGGTAGTCATAAATATTTACTGAGCACATCTGGCTTCTCAAAATATACATAACTTCTGAGTTCTGCCTGCATTCATTATCTGACTTGCAATTAGAGGACTGCAGTGATGATTTTCAATACAGGCATATCTTTCTAAACTTGCAACTTGGCATCAAGACAACCAATTGTAGTGGGACGTATTAGGTGAACATTAAACACCACTAATGCAAATAGAACTGTATAAATGCCGTATTCTAACTTTATCTGACCGATAAATTAGGATCAGCAGCAATATGGTTTAAAATAATACAAAATAAAATGTATAGCAAGGCAGCACTTGAAGATAATATTTCAGCTTAGATGGTGAAGATTTACTGTTCATTGTATGAAGAACAATCTTCAGAGGCATCTTCCTGAGATGCTTGGCTGGGCTTACATATAACTGCAGAATCCTGGCTGTCTTCAGTGGAAACTAAAACACAGAAGCACAAAATAGTTACAATTTCTGCTTGGACAGAATTCTTATGTTTTATTCAATGACTATTATTTAAATAACAAAAGCAAAACACATTCTTCTTCACAACACAATTCTGTTATTTACAGAGTGTCGTTTGAAGAGCCCTCTCTGCAGTAAGTATTACAAAGATACTTATTACTTCACCTTGAATACTTTTGTTTCCTATTTGTTTAATATATTAATAGCCTAGTAAACAAATATAAATATGCATGGTGATATTTGCATTTTAAATAGGCAATTACTGAGAATATTAGTTTGAAAATAATTATTTGAGCTATTTGACTGTGTGTAGCTGTGCAACACAGAACCATATTTCAAGTACAAGTAGTACTCGACTTATAACCAGTTACGTAATGATTATTAGAAGTTACAACAGACCTACCAGCGGTACTTACAACCTGGATTCAAAGTTTTGATCATTACTCCTCCCCTTGATCATGTGACTGAACTTCAGGCGCTCACCAATTAAGCAACATTTATGGCTATTTGCAGTGTTCCACAGTCACATGATTGCATTTTATGACCGTTTTGATAAAAACTGGAACTCACTTCCATTTTTTTTCAAAACTGGTCCATAGTGAACCATGGATTCAATTAACAATTGCTGCAAAAATGGTCATAAAACCTGGTTAGTCATATGATCGACCAGCTTTATGGCTGTCATAACACATACAACCATAATATGTGGGCTCCATTATGGTTGTTAACTCAAGAACTAAGGACTACCTGTAACCTAATTATGAGAATGTGCAATATGATATGACTTTCTGGACAGAAAGTATCTTGGAATATATTAGATCACATACTTAGGAAAAGTTTTTTCCTGTTGACAAAAAGCCACTTATGCCGTGGCTTGATGGGCTTGGTTTGGTCTGTGTGGCTTGGTGGGCATGGCGGGAGAAGGTTACTTCAAATCCCCATTCCTTTCCCTCCCCCTCCCCATTAACCTCCTTTCCAGTTCCATTCTCCTATGCAAGGCAACAAAAAAAGACCCAGCCAATCAGCTGGGACTTGGGAGGCAGAGAACAGACCAGAGAACAGGGCCAGTCAGAGAGGGTATTTGCCGGTTCTCTAAATTACTCAAAATTTCCTCTACCGGTTCTCCAGAACTGGTCAGAACCTGCTGAATACCACCTCTGACTTAGTCCCTATTTATATGTGCAAAAAGAATTTAAAAATGATTCTCAGTAAATTTAATATGACTCTCCTGCAATAAATTATTTGGGTAAAACACCAAACAATTTTTGAAGTTTATACAACTATTCTTTCATTGTTCTTATATGATTGAGGAAGACAAGAATTTAAATTTAAGTTAAATATTTTCAGAAAACAGTTTATTATCGCCCAAAGCCACATGTTGTGATGTGATCATGATTTAATCCCAGATATAATTAAGATACAATTAAAGTAAACCTATGCTTGATTTACATGCCCCTGTAGTTTGAACAAATAATGGAACCAGGTGTTCAGCTGATGTTTCTCAATGTTGGCTAATAATTAAAAATAGTTTTTTGGTTTCCGAGATCATAAAAGCATTTGCTATTGGAATTATGCAGGCAGTACAGGAAGGTACATAGAAAACAATTTAGGTAGACTGAATCTGCACAATATAAGCATTATGAATTCTGTTTGATCTTCTTACTAAAATCTAGTTGCATTATTAGACTATATCTAAATCTAATCATGTGTATCTAGCAAATCACTGTGGTCGTTCAGTGAATCCAGTTGTTAAGCAATTGCCGCAGTTGTAAGTGTGAACCCATTGTAAGTTGTAAGTGTGATGATGGGGCATCAGTCATAAAGGCGAGGCAGTTGCCAAGTAACTGAAATATGGTCAAGTGACTGAGGGGCAGGGATGGCATGACACTTTATAAAGGGCAGAAATGTTTTATGCACCTTAAAGCCTCTGTTGTAATTTCAGCTGGTTGTTAAGCAACTGTTAAGTTGAAGAATATTTGTAGGTGCCTTGCAAACATCAGTGGAACAGATGCACAACCAAATATTCTGATTACTCACCAGATGTTTCCTTTGTAGCTTCAGTCACAAGGTTGAGCTGGAGAGGTGGTGGAAGGTAGTGAATCCCTGGCAGAAAGCCTCGGGGTATGAAGGGTGAGAGTGGAGTATAGTATCCTGGCCGGAAATCCCCACCTGTATCCTGTAGCTATATGAAAACAAAGGTGCACGAATGGCTGGTGAACTGAGATATGCAGATGATAGCTATAAAATGTGAAATTTAGGCCAAAATATATCCTATGATCTATCTATCTATCTATCTATCTATCTATCTATCTATCTATCTATCTATCTATCTATCTATCTATCTATCTA
>JANHFN010001938.1:221125-231512 GCA_032468175.1 Toxicocalamus goodenoughensis
GCAGAGTAGAATCAATGGGTTTTTTTTTCCTTTAGTCCTTCCTGCAAATAGAAGTTTTCATCCCCTCCTTTCAAGGTAGAAAATAATTTGGAAAGAATAAAGACAGGAATGGTTGACTTGGCCATCTGTCTTGACTAGTAGTTTTACAAATAAGTAAGCTGACATATGTCTTTCTTTATTTACATTGCTAGAAATCAACCCCTTCTCTTGGGGTAGAAAGTGTATTTTTTCAAATGCTTGTTATAAGGGAAGAAGGAGGTTTGACTTCTGATGGGATGGATGCAAATTCCATAGCCCTGAGGACCCCCATCAAGCCTTCTGCATCATTCTGAAGTGGTTGGAGTCAGGAAACTCATTGCTTTTCAACAAAAGCTTTTTCAACTTTCTGAAGAATGTCTAAGAAATGAAATGGAGCCTTGAGCAGATGTAAGTCTAAAGAAACTCATTTTCCCCTCTTAAATGCTTCAATGTAAAATGAAAAAGAATGCAGGATAATTTTGGAAATTCTGGAGGATCACCCACAGAAAGATGGTCTTTTCTGTATCTTGCTTTCTAGATGAGGTAAGCCTCAATTTACAACCATTTGTTTAACAACAATTCAAAGTTACAACAGCCTTGGAAAAGGTGACTTATGACCTATACCCAGGGTTGGGCTGCTGGGGGTTCGCGGAGGTTCGGGAGAGCCCCTAGCTAAGATTCTGTGCTCTTCCGAAAACCCCCAAATCCCACTCCTGACTGGCCCTGCTCACCCTGCCCTGCCTCTCCCAGGAGTCCCCACGTGGCCAGTTTTGGATGCAGGTAAGTTCAGGGCATGCACGGACGCTCAGGGAGGGGGAAAAAATGGCTTCCCAGAAGTTCAGGGAGGCCAGAAATGGGTTTGTTTCTGGCTTCCAGAGAGCCTCTGGAGCCCGGGGAGGCCATTTTTGCCCTCCCAGAAGCAAGAGAAAAGCCTCCAGAGCCTAGGGAATGCAAAAACGTGACCCCCCCCCGCCATGGTGCAGGAGGCCGACTAGGCCACACCCACCCTGGCCACACCCACCCAACAACTGGGCAGAGAACCCGTTGCTAAAAATTTTGAAGCCCACCCCTGCCTATACCTGAACTTATAAATGACACAACACTCACAGAATCATGGATCACAATTTGTGTGCTTGGCAACTTGCTCACATTTATGATGGGTTGTAGCTTCCTGTAATCACATGATCACAATTTGCTATCTTTTCTGCTGATTTCCAGCAAAAAACACCCATGGGGAAGCTGAGTGACCATATGATTTTCTTAATGACCATGGTGATTCACTTAATGACTGCCATATAAATTGTAATAAAATTTGGTCTGATTTGATTTACAGCTACAATTATGGAAATTCCAGTCCAAAATGTGGTTTGCCGTAGTAAATCCACAACTGTTCCTTTTTCTAGTGGTTTAGCAACTCCTTTCTCCTAAACAAAGAAGGTTAATGTATGTTTAGGGGAAGAGGGGGAAACCGTATATATTTGTGTGACAGATCATTTATGCAGTGGCCCAGATTCCTGGGCTGAGGTGATCTGCAATTCTATGCCCACTTTCCTAAGTGGATTTGCCCTGCAGATGAAAATTACAGGTGTCATTTAAACAACACTGAGTGATGTGAATGTAATGTAACACTGAGTGCATGTGAAAATAATTGATTTAAGGATGGATTTTAATCAAGACAATCTGTAAGGAAACACTTTAAATCTCATGTTAAAGTACTGGTAATGCAATCCTACCTTTACATTGAATAATATGTATATTCACATTATTAATTCAGTATATAGATTATTGATATAGACCAGTGATGTCAAACTCGCATTGTCATGGCAGCATCATGTGACGTATCGCGACTTTTCCCCCTTTGTTAAACCAGGTGTCGGCGTAGCCAGCACATGATGCATCCGCGCGTGGGCTGCAAGTTTGACAGCCCTGGTATAGACATATTATATCTATGCATCAATTGAAAGAGATAAAGCAGGATTTCTCCCAAACTCAACACAAAAGACAGATAACACCTCCGTATGACTGAGTTGTTTTACGTGCTTGTGTATGCATGAGAAGATGTTGGTTTTGGAGAAATTCTAGCTTTAAGTCCCTACTTGACCATGGAGTTCATTGTGTGACTCTGGATTGTTTTGCTCTGGACATTTTTCCCAATGTATCTTATTAGGCTGTTATGGAGATAAAATGAGGCCATTTGCAAAGAAAAAAATGTGGGGGATATATGCAAAAGAAAAAAGGACTCTGTACTAATATGTGTATTATGCTAATAATATACATTTACCAAAAACACGCATATCTACTGAAAGGTGGCATTGCTTTTGCAATCCTTTACTTATGTGAGATTTGAAATGTTTCCTTACAGATTGTCATCATTATTTAAGTCCTGAAGTCCTAGACTAGTTATTTGTCTCATGCAGGAAAATTCAGTGTTATCTAAAATGATTCCTGTAATTTTCATCTGCAGGGCAAATAACATATTTTGGTTGACAAAAAACATTGCAGACGTCCTTCACTGCTTTATTCCTGATCTCATTGTCCTGTCTCATCCCTCCATTACTTTAGTTAAAGTGTGTGTGTGTGCATGCATGCACACGTGCATATAAGTTCATATGAGTGCAAATGAGTGCACATGAGTCCATATTTTCACTATTCTGTCCTCTGTAATTACTGACTGAATGTATAAAGGCAGATAGATAACACCACAAAGCATCCATACAAAGTCTTTTTATTGGTTCAACAGGTATTCTCAAGATAACTCACAGTTATGACGAGATTCTTCTCAATCTCCAATTCCTTGCATATCTGTCTTTCTGGGTAAAAAAGATGGTTATCTCTTATCTCTTTCATCCCACATCGTAGAAGCAGAGGTAGAGATGCTAGCACGAGGCTGGGTTCGGGCAAGAGTGAAGAAATCTCCCCCAACCCACCAAGGGTCAATTCAGTGACCAAACAGGGTTATAGATGTGGCCACATGACATGAACTACATTTCCCAGGATACCTTAACTACATTTACCATGATGCATTCCCTTAAGGGGATAGATCTCAATTCCTAACTAACTATACCAATTCCCATTAACTATAATTGACTGGACAGCACATGGACCCAGGAATGAAATTTCAGTTGTTTGACTTATATGGATACCATTTGAATTCTGGGCAACTAAACTCCTCATTAATGAATTAGTTAATTAATTCACTCATTTTATATGCCTCCGATATATGTAATAACTACCGGTAGTGAGTGAAAAACTATTACAACAGTTCAAAAACAACAGATTTGCTAACCACCTTACTCCCATGCTGGGAATGCATCTAAGTCTTGAAGACTTTCTGAAAAGCTGGCAGTGTCCAAGCTAATCTAATACTGGGGGAGATGGCATTCCAAAGGACAGGTAGTGCAACAGAAAAAATTCTGGGTCTTGAGAGATGACATACTTCCCTTTATATCCTGCTAGATGACATATTTAGATTGTGAATAATATTACTAAAAAAAATCCTTCTCGATTTGAGGGGAAAAGACGCAGTTATTTTTAGCAATGTGGGTACCTAGTAGGACCATGTATAGACATTTTGTGATGGGTTTGCCTGCCCCAAATTGCAAATACACCTGTCACAATGTGCAGAAGTCGACATGAATTCCACAGTTCCCAATCTTTATGGTATACGTACCCTATAGGGATAACTTAATTTGTGCTGACGGGTTTTTCTAACTTGTAATTAACCTGGTGGGGTTTCTCAGCTGCCTGTTGCTTCTTCACAAAGGTTGATTCGCCCAGCTAATAACAAAGACAGAGATGGCAAATGGCAGGCAAAGGGAAGAAAGACAATTTTTACTCTAAAGAAGTGAGCAAAGTTAGATACTCTTACAATTGTCAGCCTTCTTGATCTGGGCTCCGAGGTAAACCACAAATCTCCTAGTACTTATGATTTATCTCCCCCTATTGTAGATAAGAGTGAAGCTACACAAGCTCAAACAACAGTTGATTGTCCACTTCTAGCTTTAAGATGGAAGCTTTTTGTAGTTACAGTTGTTTAAGCACAAGTGTTCTTCCTCCCACCATTTCAAGTTTACAGAAATTTGGTATGATGCTTAGTGGCCTTGAAACAGAGGAGTCATATGTTAAATGGCCATTTCTGAACTGAAATTGCTGGCTCTTTCATCTCAATCACAACCTTATGCTTCCTTTATTTTCTTTAATTTTTCCCTCTATGATTTTGGAACTGTTGTCCTTTCCTCCTGATTTTGGGTAGGTGGTATAAGTGGCCTCCATCTTTTATTTTTACTTTTTTGTCAGGACCTGCCTGCATTTTAAAAACTGTCCTCATTTTTGCATTCTCTCTCATTAGTTTTCCAATTCTCTATGTTCTGTTCATAATGGGATCATTATTATTTGGCCAATCAAGATATCTGGGCTTGTGAAGATATTGTAAAAATTGAAGGTAACATTGCTGTCTCCCCAAAACATTCTGTGCCCAAAAAGCTTATCCAATGAACCAGATACTCCCATCCAACCTTCCTACATCAATAATCAAAAATAGTCTTTCCTTGATGTGTGCAAGGAGCATGGATGCATTCCAAGACCAAGAGGGAACAGTGAAATTGGGCCCATTTATATTATGGCTGGATGCTTCAGGCAAAAAAGGGCCAACTTGTTCTGTCACAGAGAATAGTTCACTAAATTTGACATCTTGACGGTTTCTTAGATGGCTGTAAGGAAGGTAAAATGATAGAAAGCCAGCTATGATCTTCAAAAGCCACGTGGAGAGGACTTCTTGACAATTGTGGTCATCAAAGTTTTGTAAAAAGGCTTGGCACCATCTAGGCCAGTGTTTCTCGTTTCACAACTTTAAGGTGGGTAGACTTCAACTCCCAGAATTCCCAGGCAACAATGCTTGCTGGGGAATTCTAGGAGTTGAAGTCTACTCATCTTAAAGTTGTTAGGGTTGAGAAACACTGATCTAAGCAATTTTTAAAACTGCTGGATAACCAGAAGTTCTAAAAGAAAATGAGAGGCCTGTGAATGACCAGGAGGCATTCAGCTTCAGATGTGGGTAGTAGCCAAGATTGGCCTGAAATTAAGTTTCAGTTAGTCTAGGCAAGCTCTTCCATGGATCAATTTAATAGTCTTTCTAACAGTTTACAAAGCGACAAAGATGGCATTTTGTTCTCTCAAGATTTTCCATATCTACCTATTGTGTCCTTTCCACTACTACAGCTCTCCATCCATCTATTTGCTTTGGTGTGTATCCCAGTTGATTTCTCGAAGGCCAATCATAGCTTTTGATTCGATTTGTGGGTTTCTTTCTCCCCTGAACCTCCTTTTCTTATGCAAAGATTAAAAACAAGAACAAAACACTTATCTGTATTCAGTCGTGGGAATATTGTCTCTACATGAAGTAAGCCTAGGTTTAGCATTTTCTATGAGATAGCCTTACACACGATGGAGCCTTTTATCTTATGAGATACATTCTTAAAACGAATGTGAGATATAGGATTCAGCATTGTAAAAGCTATGCCGATAGCTATCTGAGCAGGTAATTACAAAAAATAATCCAAATAGTTTTAAGTGCATCTTTGTTGAAATGCCTCAAATATGTTCTCTGTTTCCTGAAGTCTTGGGATAATTTTTCTCCATTATTTGATTGCTTTTAGGATTAGTTTTTCTCAATGGAGCTGTAACATCAAACACTTGCCACATTCCTGTCTCTTAATTCCGATTATCTTTACTTCTCAAATGGACCAGCTAAATGTACATTTTATTTCTTTTTCCTCAGGTACTATAAAAACATTCATACTGGGTAACCTTGCTTGTCTGGGATAGCGGGCATTTTGTATAAGCAAAGAATCATTCCTTGATGTACAAGTTTAATGTGAGATTATATTTATTTTCCTTTTATGTATGAAATGTCAGGATACACAAAACAGGCTCTACTTAATCCCTACCCTTTCAGAGAGGATTAGAGGGGATGTTAGTTTAATATCTGATATATCCTATATATTGACTGGGGAAATGAAAGGCTGAGGGGAATAAGAATCATACACTTTATACCAATATGATGGTTTATATTAATCAGAAAATTAAAAAAAAATAAAGCTGCTTGGAATTGATGGAATATGGCATCATCAAAGTGTGTGTGTGTGTGTGTGTGTGTACTGATCTCATTCAGATTACACTTAATTTTTTAAAAATTGCTATTCTTTAAGTGGTTAAACTCTAAAACCATAAGAAGTTTTAATAAACTCTAAAACCATAAGAAGTTTTAAATTCTTACTGGGTATACCTAGTCTAGTGAAAAGAAGGGCCATGGGTGACATGATAGCAGTCTTCCAATACTTAAAGGGCTGCCACAAGGAAGAGGGGGCCAACTTATTTACCAAAGCATCTGTAGGCAGGACAAGAAGCAATGGATGGAAAGGAGAGAAGCAACCTAGAATAAGGAGAAAATTCCCTGACAGAACAATTAATCAGTGAAACAAATTGCCTTTGGAAGTTGTGGTTGCCCCATCACTGGAGGCTTTTAAGAAGAGACTAGATCAGCCATTTATAAGAGCAGGGGATTAGACCTCCAAGGTTCCTTCCAACTCTGTTACTATTATTTTGTAGGAAGAGGGTTTTATCGTATTTATGATTATTTAGAAGGATATGATTTGCAGTTAGGACTACTTTTGACTGGTTAGCACCAGAGGCAATGTAAAGCATATGGCTTCTGCATCAAGTCTTAGAAAGACACAATTTGTACCTCAGCTCTTTATGCATTATCAGTTTGCTTCACTTCCTACCACTTTTATGTTGCTCAGAGCTGGTTTTCTGATTGACGTGAAAGGGAAGCTTAATAAATAAATAGCAATAGCAACAGCACTTAGATTTATATACCACTTCATAGTGCTTTACAGCCTTCTCTAAGCGGTTTACAGAGTCAGCATATTGCCCCCAACAATCTGGGTCCTCATTTTACCTACCTCAGAAGGATGGCAGGCTGAGTCAACCTTGAGTCAAATAAAATTATTAGGCACACCTGTTGGCAGTCATCTGCTCCATCTCCTGTTAAAGGGGGATGGGAGTTGTGAATGAGCCAGGCTAATCTTTATCACATACAAGGCCCATGTTGTGGATCCTCTTTTTCCAATCATAGATAAGGAATTCTGAGAGGTCAAACAGTTCAACTCTGAAAACGCCTCTTGTAGAATTCAAAGTGTGTCATTAAGCCATTGTTTATCCATTATTTGTCAAAAAGTTTTACTTCTACACAAGGCCTTTAAATGAAAGGAAGCATTTCAGTGAGGTGCTTATCACTTCCTTGCCTTGATGGGAAAAATCACATTATCTGTGGTGTAAAGCATTTTATCAAGGAAAATTACAACTCCTGCTCTCAGATTTATATTAAATTTACCAGAATACTAAAGGCACTCAGTTCTGCAAGTCTAAGTGTTTTCAAGAGAATCCATTCTGAACCTTCCTAACCAATATCAGTTATTGATTAATGGTATTGGTTGAAAACAGGAGTTCCCTAAAACTGTGCAACCAGAGTGAGAGGAAACTCAATCCAGCAACAATGTCAACTGAGGAATGGGGAAATGAAAATTATTATTATGAATATAAACTCGAAGCTGGAAAAAATTGTTAGAGTCACTAGTGCAACTCATTACGACTAGCTAATAGCTTTTTTATTGTATAACAACTGTTCATAATTTTATTATTCCAGTTTGTAGCCTGCTCCATATTTCTTTACAATGGAAAATTAAAAACAATAATTACAAAATCATTTTCTTTTGGAGAAGAGGGCTGTGGTGACATGTGATATTTTTCTGGTAATTTGTTTATTTAATAAGATATGGGTTAAAAGAGGATTACAGAATTAGAACCACGGCTATAACAATACTGCCAGTTTGACAAAAACACTCAGAAACTACTGCTCCTTTTCTCCTAACTCTCTTTTGGTTCTTTAAAAAAACCTGACTTGATGCTAATTTTACATTCATTACAAAAACAAATTGAGGCATATTTTCCAAATAATATTTTCCAAAAAGTCCTGGAAATCCTTCTGGGTTGCTCTAAGTGACTAGTTTGCAATAAGTGCAAATCAATTATAGGTAGAGGTAGAAGAAATGCACTGTAATATTTTTATTGCCACTGGTGGTATCATGGAAAGATACGAATCAGTTTCGACATGAGTCCTTTCCAGGTCCTCACTCCCTTTTTCAGATTGACCTTAATTATATAGTTCATCCAAGTGATGATGTTATCCAGGTTTTCAAACATTGCCAATGTAAAATCTGTACTATAGGATACAGGAGTCAGATGCAATTAATATTTGCCTTATGTTAATAAATAGGCAACATGATGAACATATTTAACCATGTGAAATTAATGCTAACTAGTATCACTGTCATTCTAATTTTCTTTCAGATGGAAAACAGAATGTCATTATCAGTCACTATGAACTAAGCATTTCTTAGTCAGATAGGAACTGTACCACAACTGCACCGTGTTTTTGAACTGACACAATCCTTCCTTCCTTTACATCCAATTATTTTTAAAGTAAAAAAATGATATCTTTGGAATCTAAATAGCCTAGATTCAAATCATGCTTTTCTATGAGCTTGGTGAATTCCCTCATTAAGCTAATGTGACACAGGCTGTTCCTTCCCTCTAATTTATGGGAACAAATTGTTGTGGCCCATCAGCTGCCAGCAGAGCTAGCAGCAGAGTCAGACGTTGATAAGGTTGAGGGGGAGCCTAGGTTGGCTTTGGACCCTTTGGAAGACTCTGATGAGGAAGCAGGACCAGAAGCAGATATAGAGCCTTCCATATTCCCCCAGGTGGAGAGGCAGCTGTCTTTGGGGCCTGAGCTGAGTGAGGGAGAAGAACAGATGGGGTCCATCCCAGATGCACATATGTGTAGGGAGGAAAGGAAAGGAGAGCAATGGAAAGCAATAAGCCGGCTCTCAGGGAAAAGAATACATAGATGCAGCCCCTCCTAATACAGGTTTGGGAGTGGCTGGTTGCCGCAGACAAAAATTCATTTTCCAGTGTACATCAATCATGTTGGACTACTTTGCCAGAACCAGGTTTGTCAAGATTAATTGCTCTGTATTTGAGGTGTATCTGTATGTGTTGGGACGTGGTGGCTCAATGGTTAAGACACTGAGATTATTGATCAGAAAAGTCAGTGGTTCGAATCCCTAGCACCACGTAACGAAGTTAGCTCCCGTTATTTGTCCCAGCTTCTGCCAACCTAGCAGTTCGAATATCAGTGTTCCAGCAAACCTCCATTCCAATCAGTAACATGTAAAAATGCAAGTAGAAAAAAAAAGGATTACTTTGGTGGGAAGGTAACAGCGCTCCGTGCATCTTCAGCATTTAGTCATGCTGGACACATGACCACAGAGATGTCTGGCTCTTTGACTTTGTAACAGAGATGAGCACCACCTCCTAGAGCCAGAAACGACTAGCATATATGTGCAAGAGGAACCTTTACCTTTACCTATTTGAGGTGCCAATGAAATCTCCCTACTGGGAAATAATAGGGAGTGAATTTGCTCAGCCGATGTGAACAGAGACTATTCTTGCCCTGTTTTTAGAAGGGGAAACAACACTTTCATTTGTGACTCATTACTTTTGGTTTTGTTTATCCAACGTGAACAAAGACTGTTTCTGTCCTGACTTAAATAGAGAAGGGGTTGTGTTACTCATGAGTAAGCAGTTTCTCATTGCTTGTGAAAGCTGGGTCAGAACATAAATAAGCAATGATAAAGACTTACAGGAGAAGCAAGCATTATTCATTCTGGAGTCTGCTCAATTACAGTGGGCATACATTAGATAAATAAAGTTTGATTAATAATGATCCTAATTTAGAAATTACTAAAGTATCAGTCTGGATATTGGAATTTCAAAAAGCAAATATTGTTTGTAGCATTTGAGGAAACCTGTTTTTTTCCTTGTACATGTGTGTGTGTGTGTGTGTGTGTGTGCAAGATATGTACAGCTCTTCCACTCTTTGCATGAAAAGTCCTGGAAATTGACTGAACCATTCCCTTCTCTTAGGTTATAAACCAGCTTCCAAGATAAAGTTATTCATTTGACAATTTATGAAGTGAAACTGAAGGATACAGTTTAGTATTGTCTTTGAAGCTGCAGCATTTACTCCCATAAATCAGGTGGAAGAACTCTTTATAGATCCACATAAACCTGGGGTGGTGCAAAACTCCTGTTGTCAGAAATGGACTCAAAATCAAATCCTCATAAATCCAATACATGCTATGCCAACTTCATGTACATAATAATATAAGTCATCCAGTTTGGAAGGACCTAGCTCTTTGGCTTCTCTTTTTAAAATGTAATACATAAATACATTTTCAAATGTCCC
>JANHFN010001938.1:286546-307304 GCA_032468175.1 Toxicocalamus goodenoughensis
TATTCTATTCTATTCTATTCTATTCTATTCTATTCTATTCTATTCTATTCTATTCTATTCCATTCCATTCCATTCTCTATTCTATTCTATTTTCTATTCAATTCTACTCTACTCTATTTTCTATTCCATTCTATTCTATTCTATTCTCTTCCATTCTATTCAATTCTACTCTATTTTCTATTCTATTCTATTCTATTCTCTTCCATTCTTTATTCTATTTTCTATTCAATTCTATTTTCCACAGTAAGTATGGTAATCATTTTTAATAATATGGGTTTATGTTTTACCTTGGAAATACCTTGGAATTCAACTGGCCTTCATGGGCATCCAGGACAGGTCTGAGAAACCTTGGTGAGCACAAAGAGTGTCATGACAATGAGGTTTCTTTCATCGATTTAGATAATTGCACAGCAATTAGCAGTGAGCAAAGTGAACCATCCATCTGATAAGCCACAGCAAGTGAAACCTTAACAATTGTCATGATGCTATAAATGTACTGCTCTTTTTTATGTACTTAGTACTTGCAATCTTGAATCTCCAAAATGTCTAACTCAGTAATGCAACAATTATTTTGTTTAATAAAGAAGGAATTTAGGAAATGAGTACTGGGGCAGCTGCAGCCCTGGCTGGATATTGGTTTTATGTGGGTTTTTTTTCTGTTGTCAACCAGATTTGCTATTTTGTTTTTCCTTTTTTCTTTTCCAGCTTGGCTGTGTTCTGTCTTATTTTGCTCCTATTTATCTTGCTTTTATTCTTTATATGTTTCATGTATTTGTATTATTTATTTATATTGTTAGGTGTCCCATCTTTCTGCAGTTGATCTCAAATGAATAATTGAATGATTGAATCAATGGACATGCTAAATGCTGCAAGGCATTTAGTGGCAACATATTTCACTGTATATTCAGAACGATGTAAACAACCATCTTACTCTTTGGAAAATTTTAAAGCTATACAGTTGCTTTGGTTTCTGTATTAATAAATACAACACAACTGATTTGTATTTAATGCTGGACACTGTATTACACAACAAGGGATTTTGATAAATTTGTATCTGTGCCATGTTGTTAGAATATGCAAGAACAAAAATGGAATTGAAGTGAAGGATGAAGGTGAAGCATGAATGGACTTTGAACAAACAGCGAAAGAAAAGAAATCTTCTTCAGGAGATGATAGGTCTCAGGTTGAAATAATTCTTTATTTCTTTGACCTATAGAGCCACCCATCTCATATACATGAATCTAGCAAGCTCATAATAAAATAAATAAAATACATAAAATGCAAAATATAAACACAAAACAATTGTTTGGCCTCATCCAATCAATTATCAACATAAACAAGAGACCTCAGAATATTTAAGTATTATGTCCTGGTCTTTCTAATTATGTGGTTGGAATACAAAGCTTCATCTTCCCTTAGGATATGATAACAATGATGCAATGTCTCCTTCTGGCTGCAGTCAGAATGTAGTATTTGTCAGAGCTATGGGACAAAGGGAAAATGCCAACTCTGGGTTAGCTGCCCAACTGGACTATATATATTCTATTTGAAACTGGGGCCAAGGGTCTGAGATATTCAAACCTGGCCGCGCCCATGCCTGGTTTAGCAAAGGGGGAAAAAGTCCCAATATATCACATGACAATGCCGTGACGCCCCTGGTCTAGACAGTAAGTTTATTATTCCCTCTAAACTTTGAAGGATGTAGCCTAATTTTGGCTCTGCTACTTCTTGCTCTTAAGCCACTCACGTTGCTTCCCTCCCTAACAAATGTAACCTGAAAGCAAAAATGTTTCAAACTTTCTGACATATTGCCATCACATTTGCAGCAGTAAAAATGATATCAAAATTACATTTAATAATCAGACGTTACCATGCACATCCCCAAACACTCATTTGTTAAAGTGGCAAATGTTGACAGGAGGGTTTATTTGCAATTTTAAAAAGATGGCAATTCTCCTAAATTGGAACTGTGTGCCAGAAAAAGCATGAGATAATTAATTTTAGTTAAGATTTAGGAGCCTTCTTTTCCCATAAAAACAAAATATTGTCCTCTTTGAAATGTTTGAAATAGATAGGAACACCATAGTATATTTGTTCTGCCATAGATTTTTCACATCTGGCTAGCAAGGTTCTAGTTTCATTTGAGGCCAAATTTGAATTCCTGGTTAATAATGCCATAATTGGGTTTATGAATTATGCCATAATTTTACATGAAGGGAGGGGAGTCCAGATTTTTCATGACAAAGAGAATACATGAGAACTATACAATAAAATATACAAGTATATGGAATGCACGTTTATGCATTATAATTTGATACATACAAACAACCAAAATCTTATACATTACAAAATTATCTCCTTGATATTTGATATCTCAATAAGGTGCTTTCAGTGATGGAACGAAACATTTTTTAAATAAAAAAAGCCATGTACTGAGCTTTGATTTTATGTTTGCTTTATTTTATTTATTAAATTTGTTTGCAGCCCATCTCACCTTGCAACCTTTCCTGTTTGCTTCCAGAAATGGCAATGGATAGGGATCCTATCTTACTCCCTAATTGTATTAATGAAGAATGACTGGATGTCTCGATTTTTCTGGACACATTCAGGATTGAAACATGACAGTTACCCAGTCCACTATGCAAAAGGAACGTTGTGCGAATGTTACAGACAGGTGACTCTGGAAGCTTCAAAGAGGGCTCCACTACTACTACCTCTCTTAAAAATTGGCTGTGCAATCCATCTACTCACAGTATTGGAAACTGTTTAGTCAACTCGAATCTGATTTGATCTTTTCGGGATTAGGCTTTGGTTAATAAGCCTCGACTCCCAGACTCGCAGAAAGGCGGCAAGCGTGGCTAAATACTGCTCACCACCTGGAACCAAACCGGTGGCGATTAAAAAAATAAAATAAAAAAAATCCCCCACCAGCCAAAGCCTTTAATCAGCCTATATATATGATTCCAAGAAGCTACCAGATCGCTTTGCCGCCGAGGTTTCCAAGTCGAACAAGAGGGCGGTCCCGCTTCCCATGCTCGGGCTACATGGTCCCGCCTCCAGGTCGCCTATGGGAGCGGGCATGCTCAGGTCTGGCTCGCTGGCTGCTGAAATCCCGCCCTGTGGGGGAGCGTCACTCGTCGGATTGAAATGCACACACGGCGGAGGAAACATCCGCCCGCAGTTAACAGTCTGCAAAGGTAGCGCGCGTGGGGGCTGCATGCGACCAGCGGCGTCGGGGGGTCCGAGAGCCAACCGAAGGAAAAAACGCGCGATGTATCGGCCAGCTCTGACCAGGCTGCTGCTCTTGCATCTGCTCCTGATCAAGCTCCACAGCGTCAGAGGTGGGTCCGGGTTGCGAAAGGGGGAAGGAACCGGGCGGCTCGGGCTTCGGAACTGCCGGACGAGTGTGCGCGCCACGCGTTCGCCGGTG
The DNA here is from genome assembly GCA_032468175.1 of Toxicocalamus goodenoughensis. NCBI lineage: Eukaryota > Metazoa > Chordata > Lepidosauria > Squamata > Elapidae > Toxicocalamus > Toxicocalamus goodenoughensis. Next base: position 289,977 of record JANHFN010001938.1, read on the forward strand.
CCGGCTCGGCGCCGCTGCACGGAAGTGCGCGGCGGGGTTGGCGTTGCGCGACCCGCCCCGGTTGTGTTAGCCAAGTAAGGGTGTGCGTTTGTGTGTAAACAGGCGAGACCAGAGCTATTGTGTGGCTTGGTGTCGCCTAGAGCCCCGCGTGTGTGGGAAGAGCCATCCTAAACGTCCCGGAGTAATTGGTAGGGTGCCGCGCGGGGCTCCTGGAGAGAGTATCTTTAAGACAGACGGGTCTCACTTGCGACCGCCATCCGTACCAAAGCGGTTTTCATTCGCCATCTGCCCATTCATTCTCCGTTCCTCTTCTCCCGCCCCTGCCCCGGTTTAAATGCAACTAGGAATGAGGGGAATAAATGCGCGGCAGCTTGCCATCGTCTCCCTCCCCCCCCCTTTATACGAGCAATACCCGAATGTGTGGTAGTGTTCTTGGGGGGGGGGGGGGGAGGAGGAAACGAGACAGGGAAATGACCCCGCATCTTTTCTGCGCCTTTCTTGGCTTGGAACGATCCTTTGTTGTCCACCTGCTTTGCCGAGCTCCTCCTCATCCAAGGATAGGGTCGGTCGCACCTCCCTAAAAGTAATCTGCCCAGGGAAGAACGGCGCGTTCTTTGAGAGGGGAACGGGAGGAGAAGAGATGCTGCCTCGCAAATAGCCTTTTGTGCGTTTTGTGAGGAAAGCGAGAATCGTGGCCTAGCGCGTTCGAGAGCTGCCGGCTAAGAAAGGAACTGCGAGAAATCGGCGGGGTGCGCGCGTGTGTGTGTATGTGTACGTGCGTGCACGCGTTTTTTCCTCTTCTTTTCTTGCATCTTTGTTTTCCCGTGAAATTCGAAATATCGTATTGGTTTCTCTCTCTCTCTCTCGCTTCTCTCAGGCTCCGGGAAGGAGTGCGAAGAGAACCAGTTTCAGTGCCGGAACGAGCGGTGCATCCCTTCCATTTGGAAATGTGACGAGGACGACGATTGCTTGGATAACAGTGACGAAGCAGACTGCCGTGAGTAGTAATAGTGGTGGGTGGCCCTTTCTCTTGCAGGCGGAGAGAGGGGGGCCGGGGACTAGGTCGCCGGGTTGAAGAAAAACGTAAAGACGGCGAAGCGGAGGGGAGTTGGTTGGTTGTGGAAGCGGCCCTTGTGCAACTTGTTGTCCGGTGGAAGAAACGGGATGAAGTGCGCCTCCGGAGTGTTTTGCCAATGACAAATCCATATTATCCCAGTTTGTACGAAGAACTGGATTAGAATGTGTGTCAAAAGCGGCCCTTCCTGCCGAAAGAAGACTTAGAGATATATATATACCTACCCCTGTCAGTGTTTGTTAAAATCTAGTGGCGTTTCCGCGTTTCGTGCCGCGTTTAGAATAAGCAGCTGAAGAGGGGTTTTTTTTCCCCTTTGCAAAAAAAGAAGAACGGATAGAACAAATACCTGTTTCAAACTTCTGTGGCAGACAGCCACTCTTTTTATGAATGGAAGTGCCTCTTCTGCCGGGAGTTTTGTGATTGGCTGCTGGAGAAATGTCAGATGAGTCACATGGTACCCGCTTTCCCATAAGAGAGGGTGGTGGGGTTGAATTCTATTGGATGGTACCTACTTTGAGACCGTCTTCCTTCTTCCCCTTTAAGGCCATGCCTTCCTGTCCTTGGCTCAGGGGAGGGCAGTTGTGGAAAGCTGAGCTGGCAATCTAAATTTGCCCACTTAAAACCATTTATTATTGCTAAGCCCTGGTGATAATTCTATTAGGATCAAGAATGATTAAGCGGTCTACTGAAAAATGTCAACTCAGGTGGGCTCATTAAATTCAGTGGCATTTATTTTAGAATGCATACATTCACAACTGTCCTATTCAAATGCTTCCTGATCTATACTTGGAAATCCAAAGAGGGCAGCTGTATTTATTTATGCTGTTCAGGATAAATTATTTATTCATTTGGTCAACTTGTGATGGAATGTTGTTCTTCAAGGCAAACTTTTAAAGATTATGAATAAATTGTATTGCGGATGATAAGCTTTCTTGATTCACTCTTAGGCTGCTACAAAAGTTTTGCAATTGAGATTTAGGAAGATGTCTTGTGGTTGGACCTGGGATGAACTGAGTATTCATCTTCTGATAAAGGACTCTAAGCAGTGATCCTTATTACTATTTTCCCCTCATATTCCTAAAAACATATTGTGAAGCTGTAGACTTGAGAACATTTCGTCCAAAGTCACAATGAGATCACGACTAGATGAGAAATTGGTACTTTGAGGCATTTTTTGTACTATTACCTTACACATTTTTAGAATGCTGGTTGAATAGTTGTGTTACATAGTTGTGTTACATGATAGTTGTCTTGACAAACAGCTGATTGTTGCTAAGTGTTTAAAAATGCATTGCTTGTTAATGGTAAAAGATAGTTTATTGACCAGTGAGAGAAATTAACTTTTTAAAAACTGCGTTGCTTCAATCTATAGAAGAAACTATAAAGGTTTCTGGTTTAAGGGTGAGGTTAAATTGTAAGGGTGGGGTTAAATTTATCTGAAGATCAGTAGTAATCTAGATAAATAGTGAAATACTGTTGCAGTTTATGAGGTCCTCAGTAGTTGTTCCTGTCATTGGCAAAGGCTTAGCTACAGGGTGGAAGTAAATAATAGAAAAATGCCCATTTGTGCTATTTATGCTTTGCTTCTCCTCTGCTGCTAGACACCTGGATAATTCTGGGCTATCTGAGGCTGGTCCTTGGAGTTGGAAAATAGGTGTATACTACAGCAACTGTTGCTCACACAACTGAGTGTTCTCCAAATTTCAGATTCCCTGCAAATGGAAGGAAATACTAGTGCCATAGATTATTCCTTCCTGGTCTCACTGTCATAGAAGTTTATTGTGTAGAGGACACATTTGGAAGAGAAACAAAGTATTCCACTGTATCTGAAGTAGAAAACCCTGAATATTGGTGTGAGGGTAACATTTTTATGAGCTTCTAAGGTATAAACAGCTGTTGCAGTTCAGTTTCATTGGCATATGTAGTCATCCCTATGCAAACATTCTAGAATTTATCAGACTTGATTTTTCAGGCTTACAAACACCCTCATTAAATAATTCAGAAGAAACTTTCAGTTTTCCTTAATTCTCAGCCTCTTTTTCTAATTTCTTGCTCTTCCCCTGAACAAACTGGATGTGCCTGATGAAGCATAATAAAATTTAAATTACCCATTTAGTTTGCTCCACCACAATTTCACGCTGAGCTACTGGTGAATGTGTGTTGATTGGGAAAAAACAGTAAAAACTGATGGGACGATAAAGGAATTTGCCTTGTCTTTTGGTTTTAAAAGCCATTTCCCTGACATCATTTTATACAGGATGTGTATACAGGATACATACTGAATCTTTGCAAACCCCCCTTAAACAATCTTTTGGTTCATAAAAAGGACAGTCCTTTCAAAACATGCCATACTTAAATGGTATTTTCCAACTAGGAAAAAACACTTAATGATAATAAACTTCTTAAGTTTGATCTCTATATCTAATGACAGGCCTTTGAATATTGCTTCTCTTCATTCCCACTAAAGTTATTTTTGTCTCCTCTTCCATGTTTGTATGCCTAAAGCTGTTGATTGAAGTTACTTGTGGCTGTGTTACATGGATGATTTATGTCAGGCATAAAGGCAGAATATGCGTGCTAAGATAGGCCTAGGCAGGGTGCAAAAAATGTACAGAAATCATCTCAGGTCTATTATCTGCTCAACTGTTAGATTGTTATATGGTTTAAAAAAAACTGGACATATGTAGGGTGTACGACTTCAACCTCCAGAATTCCCCAGGTAGCATGCTGGCTGAGGAATTCTGGGAGTTGAAGTCCACAAGTTTGAAAAATACTGCTCTAGAATGAGGAGACGTGTGTGTGTGTGTGTGCACGTGCGCTCTCAAACATTTCAGTTTGCACTCTTTTTTAGTTTTAAAGAAGACTATTTGGTAAAATATGGAAGTTAACTCTCTTCAAAATGGATTCTGGCCCATCACTTGTAGACTGGCCCCAGTTTCTGTAGCTTTTGGATTGATTGAAGGGTGTCCTATCTAGGAGAACTGGAAACAAATCATTACTTTTGTTTTCTATTTCAATTAGATATATAAAATGAATTGATATTTTACAAATAAACTATAAATTACTGTGGAGAAGGCAATCTTTTTCCCCAGCAACTTTATAATTGCTGCTATTTATACTTCATTACTTGGGGGCAAGCCAGAAGCAAACATTTACACTCAGAATCTTAAACCGCTTCAAAAACTTTAAATGTTCACTTGCTACATTATCTTTATTTCCAGAAATAACAGCCTGGATCGGTTTATAAAATAAATTACTCCTTGTAGGCATAGCTAAATGAATGTTTCCTAATTTAAAAAAGGAAGCAGTATATTTAAGAGGCATAATGAACAAATTATTTTTTTTTCCTGTGGCAGAGCTGGATTAGCTGGTGGCACTTGCTGTCCTTCTTCAAAGCAGCCTTTGAACAGTGTCTTCTTGTTCCTGGATTTCCCACTTCCGGCCTGTCCCAGTGCTTGCCTGACAGCTTTAAGGAGCTCTTTTCAGTAGCTACCTATAAGTCAGGCCTCAGCAGTTTTGCTCATCTATGCATGATAGATAAGATTTGGCTATTAAAGATACCATCCTCTCTGGTTTAGTCAATTGGGGAACAGTCCCAAAAGATGTGAAGATAATTCTATACATTGTTGAGGCTAACGTAGGGAAATTGAGGCTAAAATTATGATTTCCTGATGGAAAGGATATTTGTCAAAAAGTTGGTGTTTCTGTAACACGGGAATGTGCAGCTTTTTTAATTGTGATCTGCACTTCACAAGGGAGTGATTTGTTGAAGACCACATGCCAAATGGATGTGTGACCAGAACAAATGGGTGCCGTATGACTAAGACAAAAATGAAATGTGATACAGTTTTATTTGCAGCTAAATTAAATGCGCTGAGTGGGCACTCCCTAATATGTTTAATCAGTTCCTGTTTACATCTCCTTAAAAATGATCATCTGATGACACATTTTTGGAGGGGCTTGTGGATCACACTCAAATGTTTTGAGGGATAGTATGAAATACTGGAGTCTTATTTTCATACTTCGGAAAGATCAGATACGAGTTTCTGTAAAGCTATTCAGTGACAAGATTCTATAAAAGGATATCCTTGGTTTTGACCCACTGGTTCTTCTGATGCCATATGGTCAAGAAACTTTTTTTCTTCCACCACCTCTTTTTTCCTTGGATGGAGGGGGAGGAAGGGAAGAAATGGTTATGGTTTTTTGGTAAAAAGATATTAAAGGGACAACCCTGTATATCCTGAAGTCATATCATGTATAAAAGGCAGAACTCTGGAAGAGGGTGAGGGTTCAGAATTTGCCATGCTAATGCTCTGAACCATTTGCGCAAATAAACCTGTGTTTCCAACCTTTCGTGGTCTTGTGTCCTAATTTGGAAGCAAGATTTTCTGCTACATTTAATGGCACCCCAGATGGGACATGGGGCCCTGAGGCCCACTGGAGGGTCCACCCCAACTGCCTGTAGCTGAGTAAGTTGAAGGGAACATCCCAAGCGCCATCGGTCCTTTGAATCCGAGGGACTTCCCGAGACTGACCTGTTCTGGCGGCGGTGGTCGACACCCCCAAGAACCACTGGTGAAAGGTGAGGAGACCAGGACCTCGTCCAGCTGGCTAGGAGAGGAGGAAGACACCTGCAGGCAAGTATTGCATTTGAAAAAGTATCCCTTCCTTTAACCAGGAACGGAGGAGAGGATTGATCACCCTCTCTTGAGGAAAATTGGGTGGAATTGTCTTGTGTGATTGCATTGCTGTAATGAGTGATCACTGCGGTTCCCATTGGTGACTGTGAGTGTCCAGCGCCGTGGGCCAGTATAAAGTGAATGGTGTCTGCAGTTCCTATCGGAGGCCGTGTGTATCCGGCTCCCTAGGTCGGACAAAGAAAGGTGGGAACTTCCCTGGTATTGCTCCCCAAGGAAGTCTCTGTAACTGTCTTGTCTGGTGTCCCCGGGAGGATCATGGGAGGAGGGGAGAGTAAATCCCTTACCCCTTTAGCTGCCATGCTGAAGCATTTTAAGGGAACATATGAGACTCAGGATTATGGTTTAAAATGGAGTAGGCATAAATTACAGGTATTCTGTGAAGGGGAATGGCCCACCTTTGGGTTTGGGTGGCCACCAGCAGGAACATTAGACATCCCTGTAGCTGTTAGGGTACACCAGTTAGTATTTCACCCCACCCTGGGACATCTAGATCAGGCTCCTTACATTAATGTTTGGCTTGACTTACTGAATCACCCTCCCCCTTGGTTGAAGGAACTTAAGAGACAGAGATGTAAGGTCCTACTGTCTCGTAATATGACCTTAAAAAGAGAATAAAAGGTCATGCCAGTTATGCCAGTAATGCCGAGCAGCCCCGAGGAATTGCCGCCCCTACCACCATATGTGCCTCCCTTTGGAATAAGAAGGATTTCAGAAGGAAGTGATTCATCAGGGGCATCGGTTGGACCGTATGTCCCCTCTCCTCAGAAGCCCTGGTGACCCACCAGAAACTTTTGACCGGTCAGCCCAAGCTGACTCGCCACCGGGAACGTCAGCCCAAGCTGACTCACCCCTGGGAACATCAGCCCAGATAGTTTCTCAACTAACCCCAAAACATGAGGCTGAACCTGTAGCTGCTAGAACCAGAGCAAAAACTGAACATGCCTCCCTGATAGCACAGCTCAGGCGAATTGATCAATTAGTGATTGACCAACATGATCCCTCGGCTTCCGTTACCTTACCATTGTTCCAGTATGTGCCCTTTACAACTTCCGATCTACTTAATTGGAAATTGCATTATGGACCTTTCAGTGAAAAGCCCACGGAAGTAGCAGATTTGGTAAAAACCATAGTTGACACACATAATCCAACCTGGTTGGATCTTCCACAGCTCATGGGAACTCTGTTCAATCCAGAGGAAAGGGAGAAAATTAGGAATTCAGTTATAGAAATCTTGAAACCAGACGTGAGGGTGGGAACCAACTTAGAGGCATACATTAGCACTCAATTCCCGAAGGAAAACCCAAACTGGGATCCCTACGCTGCAGCACCGAGCCTACAAAACTACCAATCTTTAGTAGTCAGGGCCATACGTTTAGCAGGGAAACCCACGGGCAATATGTCTAAACCGTCTCTAGTTACCCAGGAAGCCTTTCCATCTATTCATTGACACCAAACAAAATGTAGCCGTGGGAGTCCTGACTCAAACCATGGGAATATGGCACCACCCTGTTGCATACCTTTCTAAACAATTAGACAATGTGGCAAAAGGATGGCCAGCTTGCCTAAAAGCGGTGGATGGAGCAGCCATTTTAACCCAAGAAGTTAACAAGCTGACCTTTGGGCAGCAATTACATATATATACACCACACGCACTTAACGCAGTTTTAGAAACAAAAGGTCACTTATGGTTGACCAACCCCCGGATGTTGAAATATCAGGGCTCATTGGCACACAATCCTATTGTTAATATTGTTCAATCTAATGCATTAAACCCAGCCACCCTGTTACCAGAACCCAGCGTTGGGACCCTCCAAACCATAGAGGAAACATATGCTAGCCGCCCTGACATGACGGACAAATCCCTCCCCATTCCTGAACATACTATTTTCACAGACGGCACAAGTTTTATACAGGAGGGAGTCAGAAAAGCTGGATATGCGGTAGTCACCTTAGAAGAGGTATGGGAAGCAGAGGCCCTTCCTCCAGGTACAAGTGCTCAGTTGGCAGAATTACATGCTCTAACAAGGGCGCTAGAATTGGCTGAAGGCAAAAGAGTTAACATATATACCGACTTGAAATACGCCTTCCTAACTGTTCAAGTTCATGGCGCACTGTACAAGGAGAAGGGGCTTATCACTGGGGGAGGAAAGGATGTAAAATATGGGCCCCAGATACTACGTCTGTTGGAAAGTGTGTGGGCCCCAAAAACGGTGGCAGTCATGCATTGTAAGGGACACCAGAAGGTGGTCTCAGACATACAGAAAAGAAATGATAAGGCAGACAAAGAGGCCAGGAAATCTGCTTACGGCCAACCAAGCAAAATGGGAAGATGTCTCGCCCTATATCAAGCCTCGCACCAATGTCAATTGCCTCACTATTCTAGGGAAGATAAAGAACAGGCCAAGACACTTGGGGCTACGGAGCAAGAGGGTTGGTGGGTTTTGCCGGACAATAAGGTTTTGATCCCTAGCAGTATGGCTTGGGAAACAGTACGGCAAGTTAATAAACAATTCCACTTGGGAAAAACGGCATTAGCCAAGGCTCTACAGAGGGAAGTTTACATTGATAGAATGCATAGCATTGCTGCTAATGTTTGTGCCAGATGTGAGATTTGTATGGCAAATAACCCAAGGCAGGGACCCCAGCTACCATGGGACACCAACCTAGGGGCTGTTACCCTTTTGACTCATTAATGATAGATTTCACAGACATGCCCCTGTCGGGCCCATACAGTGCTCTATTGGTGATTGTTTGCACTTGCACTGGATGGCCAGAATGTATTCCTACACGCACTAAAAAGGTTACTGAAGTTACTAGAGCATTGCTCCATGTCATTATTCCAAGATACGGCCTGCCCTCCGAATTTCCTCAGATAATGGCCCGGAGTTTATCCATAAGGCAACCCAACAATTGGCTAAAATATTAGGAATTAACTGGAAGTTACACTGTAGTTTCCACGCGCCTTCAGGGGGTAGGGTTGAGAGAGTTAATAGGACCATTAAGGATAAATTAGCTAAAATATGTCAAGAAACTCAATTAAAATGGACTGATGCTTTGAGTTTGGCCTTGGTGGCTGTATGATGCGCCCCCCAAAAGGGAATCTCACTTTCCCCTTTTGAATTATTGTATGGGAGAGTCCCTAGTCTGACTCATCTTCATTTACCAGCAGAACATACACAGCTTTCCGACACTATTAGGATACAACAACTGCAAGCATTAAATAAAATGGTCCTAAAATTACAGCGATATGTACTCACCTGTAGGCCACACTCTTTAGTTACTTCCCCACATCAAATACATCCAGGACAGGAAGTCTGGGTGAAGGATTGGAAACAGGAAATGTTGCGTCCAAAATGGAAGGGACCGTACACGGTAGTTATGTGCTCTCCCCTTGCTATTAAGGTATCTGGAATTAAACCTTGGATTCATTGGTCCCATGTCAAATTGGCCGCACCAACCCTTTGGAAGGTAGATCAACAATCTAAACAACCCTTAAAAGTGACTTAAAGAAAGTTTCAAAGGAGATCTCCCCTTGTGGTGACACACCGGAAGCTGTCCCTCCACCAACGGGAGATGAAGAGGACAAGGATATCTCCCCTTGTGGTGGTACACCGGAAGCTACCTCTCTACCAATGGGAGACGAAGAGGAAGCACTTATAGGTATCCAGCCGGAGGCCGGCATCCGCCGTCTCCCCTGGAAACTTAGGTCGTCAGCTAGAAAATCCTAGGGAATTAAAATTGCCTCTGAAAAGAGATATAGTGGGAAAGGGGGGAATTATATTTGCTCCACCATGGAAGCTAATCAAAGGATGCGTGAGACGGCATGCATTCGACGGGGCCTTATGCCTTCCATATGGATAGTAACTTTCTTACTAGTAGTCAGTGTCGCTCTAAACTCTGCATATTTGTTTGAGCTGCACCTTGGAACTCCCAATAAGGTAAATCTGGAAGTACAGATGGATGAGGGAGCTGTGGAGGAATGGTATTCCTCGGATCCCATAGAGGAACAAACAGTTCCTACCCCTCTGTATGATCCTAACATTGGCACATGAGACATGTGCTTTACGGTACTTCCCACAGGCAGACATTTTACTTATAGTGTCACAAGATCCCCTAATTGCTCCATGACTAACCTTCCTCAATGCATATATGAGGAAACTAAATATTGGCAATGTGTATATAATAATACTATCCGCTGCCATCTCCTGAGTTCTCTTTCAGTACCCATCAGACATATCCGCATCCCCCGAAACACGGAAGATGAGTGTCAGAGGTGTAAGGATGATAAGGGAACCCCCAACGTCGTGGTTGGATGGCCAGCGTCATGTACTCAGTTCACTCTGTCCCCCTGCAGACAAACAATGTGGAGTAGGCCAACGTCCTGTAAGACAACATGTACTGATAAGAATAAGCCTGCAACATGTGGAGAATCTTGTACTGGGGTGACTAAAAAGACAATAGAATTCCATAGATGTAATGGCACTGAAGGAGTGATATATTATGTTCACTCAATTGAGTGGCATTCCGACTTGTACAACTCACCCATGAAGGTTGGAAAAACTCAGACAACAACATTGAGTCCTCCAACCCGCCCTAAGCTACCTAGGTCTCCCCCAGGTAGACCAAAAATTCCCATTCCAGAAAAAAGGAATCCTCTATGCCCAAACAATTGCACGGCGTGTACTAGAATGGCATTAAAGGGAACAACTATCACCACAACCCTAATATACCACACATATTACGCCTGTACAGATAGGCACACCCCTTGTTGCCATAATGGCACGTGGTATTCCATTTGCCAGACAAGAGATGAGTGCTATGATCCCAAGATCAGTCTGGCCCAGACCTGGTTGGTAGCCAGGAGCCAAGGCTCAGAGAATGGCCAAGTCATTTCCCAAACTCAGATATTGTCACCCACCAGCCCAGGGACAATTTCATTTGATGTCTGTAAGGTAGCCCAGTGGCCTACCTCCTGTGGGACGGGATCTTGGCATAAGGAGTATTCAGAATCAGATGTCTATATTTGCCCTTACCAACACCCTGGAAACACGGGAAAATGGGATTGCAGCAAGGCGGCTGATAGGTACTGTCCCACTTGGGATTGTGTTGCATGGGCCACTTATAATTCCAATAAGGGCAAGGGAACCTATCTCCAGGTAAAAAGGATACCCCCGCCCGATAGCTGTATGCCGTACCACTGTAATTACATTAATATTACAATACCTAACCTGCAACAATGGATTTCCAGATATGGTTCAACAATGGGGATTAGATTATGGGCACGAGGGACTGATCCTGGTGGTATCATCCATCTCTCTATAGAAATCCGTAACTATGCTACAAAACCACATGCACGGTATTTTTCTGAATTCTGGAAAGAGGTAGACATTGAGTTCCAACCATCACATGAGGCACGAAATCTCTTTTTAGGGTTGGTCTCCATCATAGCACATACACTTAATGTCAGCAATTGTTACATTTGTGGTGGAACAAAGGTTGGAGATCAGTGGCCATGGGCAGCACAAGAATGGAATTAGTCGGTGCCTCATAATTTGTCAGCAATGCCGGTACAACAGCCACTATCCCGGTGGGAATTGACAAACCCTATAATAGCCCAATGGTGTTTAGCAAACACACAAGGATCAGGACCCAACATTGGTGAAACGGAATGTCTGGAGGTTCATGAATGGAACCGTACCACTGCTAGGTGGCAGTATTGGCCAAACCAAACTAATTATTTTGGGGCAAATTACTCATTGCAAAGCATGAATGAGCCCCCCCCCCCGGGAGTGCATTGGATCTGCAGAGATGTGGCTTATAGTTCCCTACCCCAGGGGTGGAGAGGAACATGCACCTTAGGGGTTATACATCCTTCTTTCTTTATGCTACCTCTCAACATTCCCCAAGTGGTAAATGCTGATCACTGGCAAGGAAGGAAGCTACAAGCAGATTATAAAATTGGGGATTGGAAAGATGATGAATGGCCCCCAGAATGTATCATTCATTATTACGGGCCGGCCACTTGGGCGGCTGACGGGACATGGGGGTACCGTACCCCAATATATATGCTAAATAGGATTATTAGGCTTCAAGCAGTTGTAGAGCTAATTGCCAATGAAACTGCACAGTCTCTGCGATCTCTGGCGGCCCAACAAAGAAAATTCAGGGATGCTATATACCAGAATTGCCTAGCCCTAGACTACTTGTTAGCGGCGGAAGTTGGGGTTTACGGTAAATTTAACTTCACTAATTGTTGCTTAGAATTTGATGATGTAGGAGACATAATAGAGCAAAAGGCCAAATGCTTAGAGACTCTGGCCCATGTACCAGTTCAGAAATGGGCTGGACTTGATCTCAGAAACATCTTCAGGATGTGGTTCCCGAAACTACCTGGTCTTCAAGCTATTGTTGCTCTAGTTGGTCTCATTGCCGCAGGATGTGTGATACTCCCTTGTGTGCTCCCTATTTTTGTCCGTACTATCTCGAATAGTCTTTCACTGCTGGTCGAAAGGAAAGCCGCTGATAAAGCTCTGCTTATATGGGAGTATGGAAAACTTAACTCGCTTGAAGAAACTTACTCTGAATGTGAAACTGCACAGTAATCTGTAGATTTGAGTGTAGTTTCAAAGGGGGGAATGAAGCAGACCAGATAAGCATATATAAAATATGAATAAATATATCTTTGTAATATGTATTTAGCAGAAGTCTCTGGGGTAATAAGGCAGCCTCAGTCAACAACCTTTGACATATTAGCAGCTTTGCACAATAAAACCTCAAACTATATGGGAACAAGGAACTAACTATGCTCTCAGGGTAAAAGGGTGGACTTGGAAAACAACTGTTGGTGTAAGATAAATGAGTAATGTACTTCTTCTTTCAGCCTTTCCCGTATGTATTATTCAGAATTATTATTCTGTATAACTCCCTTTTTTGGTAAAAAGATATCAAAGAGACTACCCTGTATATCCTGAAGTCATATCATGTTTAATAGGCAGAACTCTGGAAGAGGGCGGGGGTTCAGAATTTGCCATGCTAATGCTCTGAACCATTTGTGCAAATACGCTTGTGTTCTCCAACCTTTCGTGGTCTTGTGTCCTAATTTGGAAGAAATTTTTTCTGCTACAGAAAGACAAAACCTGAAGGGAAGCACACCCAATTATGCCACCAATTATTGTTAGCTATGCTTTGTTAGACATGAATACAGTGATGTTTTGACATTCTTGATGCTTATATAAATGTAATAATTTCAGTTCCTGCATTGAATCAATGCACAGTTCTGCTTTCCTCTGTGCAACAAGCAATTTAAAGAACAGAGGCCTGAAACCAATTCAGTTTAATAATCTTTATCCAATTTGATCTTGGAAAATTCCCACCAGAGCAGGAGTCCCAGTTGATCTGGTATTTTAGACTGTAGCCTGATTGGCTTAATGGTTTATCCAGTCCAGAAGGTTAGCAATGGTTGATGAGGCAGTCATAATCAAAGTGTGCAGGTTATCAGTTAAAGTTAGAACTAGAATCAGTCTGTGCATTCTTTCCATGTCCCTCCCTCTGGTTTATGTTAATTACAGTTAAGCATTATTTCTGAACTAGTATAAGTATACTTTGCTTCTAAACTAGAGAGAGAGTAAGCAATTTCTCTTCATGAAGACAAAAGAGGTAACTATTTTACTTCCTTCGCAACAATAAGGAAGCAGTTCATCATTGCTGCCTTCTGGGATTCTTTTTCTAATCTTACAACTTTGGTGGTGAGATTCTTCGTGATCTAAGCACTTACCTACTTATTGTCTTGTTTAGCTTTTGGGGTTTATCCACGTATGATAGAATGTAATGCAGAATTGTGGGAGGGATCTTTCCCAGAGGTCAAAGAGACAGTTGAATGGCTGGTAGGCAGGAGAAAGTGAAAATCACCCCACCTCAGCAGTTCGTTCACAGAGTATATTGAATACTTATTGGAGATGGTTGTTTTATAGTCTGACAGGATTCTCCTATTAGGCCATCAGACCAAATGCCAAGAAATGCCCGATTGCAATACTGGTGCAGGGAAACCCCAATGGGATATAAGAACTACTGGGAAGGGAGAATTGGCTTTCACCCTCTTCCTCCCTACCAGACATTCAAAGCTGTGACTTTGAGCTACATTCCATCTCACTATGTTTAAGCGAAAGAATTGCCTAGTGGTAGAATCTACAGCAGGGGTGTCAAACTCAAGGCCTGTAGGCTGGATCCATCCCACTGGGTGCTTAGATCTGGCCTGTGGCGCCTCCCTGGAAACAGTAAAGGATCGGCCTGCAGTGCCTCTGCCAGCAAAAACAGAACTTGGGAGGGCCACATGGTTCTCTTGTGCTCCGTTTTTGCTGGCAGAGCACTGCAGGAGGCCATTGCAGCTGAAAACTGAGCTTGGGAGGGGTGTGTGTGGTCCTTGGCACCCTTTGCCATGCCCACTGCAGCCACACACACCTGGCTCCTCAAGGTCAAGCACTGCTGCCCTTAAAGAAGTCAAGTTTGACACCCCTGATCTACAGTATATCCTCTTTGCCATAATAATCTAAATTGAACTGTTTGGAAGCTTTACTTTGAAATGGACATGGTTCATTAAACTTTTGAATACAAAGCCAATCCTAGAGATCACCTACTTTTATGAACTGCTTTTAATTTCACTATATTTTTGTTTATCCATTTGAGGTTGGCTTTCATAGTCAGAAGCCAAGAGAGGTGATAATTGGTGGTGGTGGTAGTTCTTTAGAATATTTACAATTGAAAACAGCTGCGCTTTATAAGACAATGTGATCCTGATTAAAGAATTTTTTTCTTAAGCAGAAACACCAGTGATAAAAGCTTTAATGTCCTTGGCAAAGCTCTTAGGACACAAAATATTCTAAGAGAATATGTGTTATTCACATTTGTGCTGTAGATATGAATAGGTTTGTGGGAGTGAGGCAATTTCAGTTAAAGAAGACATTCAGATTTCTCTGTCTCTCAATAAGCTTGCGGAGAAAAAGATAATTTTTACCAAGGACAAATTAGTTTTAGCCAGGCAGTGCCAAAGAATGAACTTCATGGAACAAGCTCTGGATGTACCTTTTTATATAATGTTTTGTGCCTTTGACCTATTATGTGTTTCCTATGGCTAAAAAATGGAAAGGCCATGGGTTCCAGAAAATAATGAAATATTTCTTTCAGGGAGCTGGAATGAATGTTTTCAGTGTAGCTTCTACTGCCACCTTCTTCTATTAATATACCTTGAACCAAATTATTTAGAGAAATCTTCCACACCTGCCTTCCATGGTCATATCTGACCCAGTGAAGATTCTTTCCTTAAAGCATCTAATAAAAATTCTGAATAAGAGGTAGATTTATTACAAGGAAGGCTGGTTAAGGAGTTGTCTTCTTGAGGGCTCCTGATAAGGATATACAAGTAGTCCTTGACTTATGTCCACAATTGAGTCCAAAATTTCCATTGTTAAACAAGACAATAGTTAAGTGAGTTTTGTTGCATTTTTATGACCTTTCTTGCCACAATTGTTAAGTGAATCACTTCAGTTGTTAAGTGAATCTGGTGGCCCGATGACTGCTTGTCAGAAGATTGTAAAAAGTGATCACATGACCCCAGGACAACTCAACCGTAAATATGAGGCAGTTGCCAAGCATCTGAATTTTGATCACATGACCATGGGGTTTGCTGCAAAGGGGGTGAGTGTGCAAAACAATAATTAGTCACCCTTTGCAGTGCCATTGTAACTTCAAAAGGTCACTAAATGAATGGTTGTAAGTTGAGGACTATCTATACTACACAACTTTGCTTTGTGCTTAAATCACTTTTGGTAAGCCTCTCTTGCACATAAAGCAGTTATTTTGTCACTTGGCAGGTGTAGGATCTCTTTAGTCGATTATAATTTACTGGGATACAAAATCTCTGGTTTGTCTTGAGGCAGATATTATGTAAGAAACTTAATGTTCTGCATTTGGTTGTTTAAATATGGGACACTCAGTGTGAAACGTTCTATTTCCCTTTTTCCCCCCACTTTTCTTCAACCTCATGTCCTTCAGATATATTGGCCTTAAACTTCCATGACTCTGAGTCATCATGGTGAAAGGGATTGGCCCAGAGGTGGTATTCAGCAGGTTCTGACTAGTTCTGGAGAACCGGTAGCAGAAATTTTGCGTAGTTCAGAGAATCTGCAAATGCCACCTCTGACTGGCCCTACCCCCATCTATTCTCTGTCTCCCGGATCCCAGCAGATTGGCTGGGTCTCCTTTTGTTGCCCTGCACAGCAGAATGGAGCTGGAAAGCCAGTTAGTGGGGTGGGAATCGGGATTTTGCAGTATCCTTCCCCATCACGCCCACCAAGCCACGCCCACAGAACCGGTAGTAAAAAAAATTGAATACCACCACTGGATTTGCCCAACTTAAAGAGGGAGTATCTGATGGGGGAAAGTTCCTACGATGCATGATAAGGCTGCATTATGTTGATCGATGAATGGCTGTTTCGATTAAAAGAAAGCAGTTCAAATTCTCTTGGATTAGACCAGGATACCAATGGTTCAACTTTGAAGTAATATCTACAGGCAATAATAACTGCCCCCTCTTTTTTTCTCTCAGCTTATAGCATTCCCTACTGATTTTTCTCATAGGTGTTCACTCATGCTTTGATCACCTCCTTGATGGATTACTGCAATGCAATGCATATGGGATTGCCCTTGAAGAACATCCAGAAGTTGCAATTTGTCCAGAATGCAGTTCAGAAAGAGGGGCATGGTTTGTGTGTCATGAATTAAAGAATGTCATCTTACACAACCTGGGAAGTTTGTCTTATTTGTTTACGTATCTGTCCTCTAGAATACATGACCAGATTGGTCCTGACACTTCTAGCTTCTGGAAAGCATTAAAAATTTGGTTGTTTGACCTAGGCATGGCAATGGCAGTAGGAAGTTAATGAAACCCATATGGGTCAATATTATAATACATTTATTAATATTACTTTTTACACTGAATTTTGGTTTGGTTTTGAATTATTTGTTTTATATTGCACTTTCCATTTACATATCAAATCACTATGGTGGAAAAAAATGGTCACAGAAATGTCTTTTCAAGGTAACAGACCTTGATTGCATTCCAGAATGAAGTTGCACAAATGGTAGTAATTACATTACTTATGTAGTATTTGCACCCACAGAAAGCTGTTTATGAAAGTACTGTTCAGGTAAGTGCTGAGGATCCCAATGTGGTTCTGTTCTGTAAATGATTTTGTTTGTTTGTTTCTACCTTCAAATTAGTCTTAGCTTATAGTTTTCTTGGTAATATTTTTAGAAGCAGTTGGCTCTTATCTCCTTCCTATGGCTTAGATGATATGACTGAACCAAAGTAATTCAGTTGGTTTCTTGCTTAAGATGGAACTAGAACTCACCATCTCCCAGTTTCTAGCCCAGCACACTAAGCTTCACTTTTTCATGCTGAGTGGCATCTTCTTCTTTTTAATAAGTTTTTTATTGATTTTTCAAAAAACAAACATAACATAAATATAAAACATCTTTTTTTTCTTGAAAGTAGCTTGG
>JANHFN010001938.1:325601-337009 GCA_032468175.1 Toxicocalamus goodenoughensis
AAATAAACACAGGAAAGCATTATTCACAAGTGCTATTCTTACATATTAACTGAATGTGGCATATGTATGGTCCACTTTTACATTTATTAGTCAAATACTGAAGTTAATTTACCATTTCCATGATAAATATGCTAAACAGTTTTTATCAGGAAATGGGAGTGATATTAATAAAAATCCAAGTCATTTGGTGCTGGGCAGCTATAAAAAATGAATAAATAAATAAATTTATGTGTTGAGTATAAGCTTAAATAACTTTTAAATTAAAAACATACTAATGCTTATGTACCCCAACCAGTTTTGGAATAGCTGTGTCAGTTTGAAAAGAAAATTGGTTATGGCATTCTTAATTATAAAATGACATTACTAATGGTACATTCTGCTAAGACTCCATTAAGATATGCACCGAGATGGTAAAACATTCCAGTTCATGTCAATACAAATGTCAAAATAAGTAAATAAAATTATGTCAATGGAAATTATAGTACAATTAAATGAATTGTATTTAAGCAATGGGAAAAATTTATAAATATAAATATGACAATTTTGACCAAATTAAGAGTAACCCATAGAGTAACCTATATCATGCCCAATTTTCCTTGTGAATTATAAGTGGAAACTGAAATATAAAGATTTATATAAAAACAAATATACTGTCTTCTTATAATTCTGTGGCACAAATGAGAAGATGCTCTTCAGAAGTCCTCAAGTAGAGGTGAGTTTTACATGTAATTCTCAATTGAGAATGAACAAGCAGGGCTGATAAAATGTCCATTTTTCAAACTTTGTATAAGGAATTTTGAATAAATGTTTTTATATCAATGTACGTCATTATTTTTTTAACAAATTTGCACTTATAAACTCATGAGACCATAACATGTTTACAAAAATACTCTGTCTCTGAGTGAATCTCTCTGTGTGTGAATGAGTGTGTGAACATATGCTCAGTGGGAAGAGGCAGCCATTATTTTAAGAGCTAGGATCTAATTATTTGAAGGCTAGTCCAAATCCATTTCATTCATTGTAAACTCAGGACAGAGGAAAGTCATTTTGACAAACTAAATGTCAACAATATTTTATGAAATTAAATGTGTTTTTATGAATTATTTTTCAAAAAATACTTGAGTCTAGAGATATGACCTCAAAAATTTCATAGCAAGTTTAGGGAACTATTTGTACAGTTGTGATTTAAAATATATTTCAGGGGCATTCCTAAATTGCAGTGTTTGAAATTTTTTGGCCAGGCTTTTGGGAATAAAACATTTGAACAAACAGGTATAGACTCTATATTTTACTTCATGAAGGGTGAAGGTACTATGACACTAATCACTGTTTTTTTCAATTTATGACTATTTATTGCAAAGTATCATTACGTTAACTATGCAATACCTGACATAGAAACTCTGTTCTCTACTTCGACAGAGTACAGACTGTTTGGAGACCTATATATGCATGACTACTAGATATAATAATAGGGAAGAATCGGGTAACACAAATCTAATCATTGTTCATTGCAGTTACTCTATATCAATTCAAATGTTATAAGTGGAACTACAGCTATTCATTCAATTTGAATTTATTTTTCCACTCACCTTTATTGCAAACAATGGCCTTGCAAATTCTATGGTAGAAGTCAAGCTTATACTTGATCAAAGGAGAACACAATTTTAAATGAAGAACTCACAGTTGGAATATGCCTAGGAAATCCAAATGGACATAGTGGCAGCTGAATTTCATGGATACCATCTGGATGCTTGACACATAGACTCTGCATATAAATATGGACAAGTAGAACTATTTTTGAGACCTTATTTTAGTTTCATTCCAAATACTTGAGAGGTTCCATGTGCTTGTTTTTGGGAATTTCAGTATCTGAACTGGTTATGGAAAATATAATTTCTATATGAGATAGTGGTTGTAGTAGTGTTTTGAAAATACAAATAGCATTACTAATATAGAAACCATGAAGAGGTAAGAAAACATATAAATAGGACTTCTGTTAATGTTGCTGGTTTCTCTAAAGTGCTGGTAGACTCTCTTTTTTATTTTTTGAAATTAAATGTTTGCAGCAAACGTTAGATGCTACCCTGAAATAATAGCATCTACAAAAAATGACCAATCTACAACACTCCATTTGCCCCTAAAGCCTTTTTTTTCAGCCAGTATCAATCTGATAGTTGATCTGACCTTCCATTGAATATTACAACTTCATAGTTTGAGGATAACAATAAATGAATCCCACCTTTCAAATAAGGAAGTTCCAAATCCCAAACAATGAACAGTAAAATGAACCCCACCCACAAAACAATAAAAAATAATTTGCCTAACGTGCTTTGGATTTTTATAGATCTGGCACAGATGTCAGTAATAATACTGATAGTAGTAGTAATGATCATAATGTTATTGAAAATAATACAAATAATAGTATAATTTAACCTCTGGTACTTGTATATTTAATCTTCAGTTAGGTTACCATACACCTCTGAACATATTTGAAAACTATATTTGGAATTAGACACTATATAAATGTCAGATTTTTTAAATTTTAAGTTGCATAATCATAATTAAAAGAAATGATTTTATATTTTAATACATTATAAATTCTCTGCAGAACATGAACAAATTTACTAAATATATTACTAGATAAATGTCAGGATTTTTTTAACTATTAACTGTCCCTCTTCCAAAAATCCCACTGGAAAAATAAGCATATATTTTACAAGTTAACAGCAGTTGAATTAGCACTATTGAATTAAACCATTTAAATCCAGAAGTTTCATTAAAAAGATCTAGCAAGTGAGATGGTCATATAATTAAACAGTTTAAATGTAATAAATCGTATCTATCCAGACTGAAATACTTCTTTTTTTTTCTTGGTGGAAGAATCAGCAAAGATTTCCAGGTTGAAAATATTTTGGAAGTATTATTCATATTTAAATAAATGTTGGTGTTGAATGACATGCTGGGTATAAGAACCAAATTTTATTCAAGTCTGGCCTATCCTCATTGTTTCTAAAAAAAATTATGAAAGGGATTCTCTAGAGAGAATTCATAGAAAATTGAAGAAATAGAGATTGATTCTCTATGCATCTCCTATAAATACATATTCTGCTGCAGTATGTAGATTGATATCTTTCTGTTCTGAGCTTTAGTTGCTATTAATCCCAACGCACTTAACTAGTGAAAAAAGATGGTGCCAACTTTTGAGTGATACCAAGTTGCTCACTTCCATTTTTCTACTCTACATATTTCATTCTTGGGTACTGAATTGGGAGGCAAATGTCAACTAGAAAAATATTAAAGTCAATTAAGAGAAAATTTTACATCCACAGCGAGAATCAGTTGAGTATTTCATAGGCTCATTGTGAATACACATCTTGAATCCCAGTATTTGCCTTCAGCACTGGGCCCTTTAGAGCTTATCTAAAATCCATATTTGCATGACCTTAGTTCACATGTAAATTCTTGCTATTTACTTGGCATGCACTTGCTACTGAACCTGGGTCAGGCTCGGTAAGAGTGTTTAATTATACTGCAAGGCTTGCTTTGTGGCTAATGGACTGCAAGGCTTGCTTTGTGGCTAATGGACTATTAGTATTTGTTCTTAAATAGCCCAGGCTGGTCACAATGTGAATGGAAGTAGAATAATGAAAATGAATCAGAGTTTCTCTTACTTGCCTGCTAGGTCTGTGAGATTCAGAAAATAAATCCCTCTGGACCAAACTTGGAATAATGGGAATTATTTATCATTCCATTTAGTTCATGGCCAGGGAAGTCTGACCATGCATAATAGTCCTATACACATTTGCAGAGCATGTACTTGCTCGTGCATGTTGCATTTCAGGTAGCCCTTACAACTTACAACTGTAATGGAGCCTGAAATTACAATCCTAAATCATAGCAGTCATTAAGCAGGTCACACATGATCAAGCCTGATTTTACAACCTATTTTGTGGTGGTCATTAAGTAAAGTCTGCAATGATTAAGCAAACATCTCAGTCATTAAATGAATCCTTTTTCACTAATGAACTTTTTTTTGCCAGAGATCAGAAGTAAAAACTGAAAACAAGCAAAAACTGTTAAAAATCCCAGTCATATCATTATGTGATGCTGCAAATGGCCATAAATATGAACCCACTGCCAGGCACCCAAAATGTGATAATGGTTGTTTGAATGGTTGTTTACTGTCTTTTAATAGAGGACTACTTATATATGGAAGTCATGCGATTTTTCTTCTTTGAACATTGATGCTAAAAATATGTGTGTCAACAAGAGGCAATATCATTTAAAAGTTACTGACATAAAGTAAATATGCTCTTTAGTATGCTTGCTTCAGAGCACTGAAGAATATTATGAAGATATAGTAACATCATCACAGTGGGTGGTGAAAAACAGATCTTTTTAATTTTGTTGAGGAGTTTTTAAGTTTTTCTTTATATGGAAAATGCTTGGCAAGTTAATTGGAAGAAAGAGCAAAATAAATACTGCAACTCACCCACCCTTTCTATTTTTGCTATTGAAATGCTCCTGCAGCATGAGCCAGAGGATGGTGGTTCAAGTTCATAAAGATGGAAGTGAGTAATATAAATTACCTACCATTGATGTAGGAAAATCCTGAAAAAAAAATTTTTAGTGAAGACTTTTGAAGTTTTTTAAGCACAGTCATGAAACATTACTAAAAATCTGGTTCTTACCTAAGGCAAGAAATAGAGGAAAGTTGCTGAAAATATTGTGATTTTATTTGTGTTTTTTAAAGAAGTCTCCTGCACTACAAAATCAATGAACATATTGTCATCACTACTTGCAGTCACAACAGAAAGATATAGAGCGAAAGCATCTCCTTCTGAGGAAATTGCTAAAATTGCTAGATATTTGTTGTGGTTATTATTTTCCCCATTACCAGGAAAGGTGACAACTTGGATTGCCTTCTATTCTTAAATTTGAAAAGGATTCCAGGAAATTATTTATCAGACAAAAGGCCTTTCAATCTTAATGTTTTACTTGCATTCAGTTCTATTCATATGGACCAAATTTACTTTTAAGCATAATTTGCAAAAGATGGGCCTTAAAGATCTTTAGTCCCTGCCTATAGAGCCGAAATCTAGTAATTAGTATTCCCACATATTTATATTATGTGTGGATTCGAAGGGACATATTTAAAAAGTCCCATTAAAACAATTAGAATGTGTTTTCCTTTTTTCAAAGTGACCCAATCCAAGTGTATTACACTCATCCCTGCAAAAAAAAATATCCTATTGATATCAAGAAGTCAACATTTGCCCAGTCTTCTTGTGGCTTTGAAGGCAATAAGCAATTTGTGTGATTTTGCATAATTAAGCTGTGGATATAATAACTTAGAAGGATGTTAAGAAACCCCAGGCTTTGATTTTGAATGAAAAACAATTTCATTTAGTTTGGAACAATGTATTAGAACTTGTTTGGGGTTTTTGAACAGTTTTTGAATGTTTGAACCATGTTTTTTCCATAGCGAATTGAACAGTTTGATTCTGATCCTTCCTACTTTTCTAGAGGAGTGTTTCTGTGCTTCTTGTTTCCAAAACAAAAGCAATGTTTTAGGAAATCTCCTCTTCTATTTTTAAATTTCACACTTTGAACTGAGAAGTGGGTATGCCATTTTCTAGAATCACTTTTCTTCCTTTTCCTCAGCATCAATTACATGTATGATAAAAACCTGCCCAAGTGTGGTAAATATAAATGTGATGTGATCACATTGCAAAACATTATTTAGAAGTATAAATAATTATAGTAAAAATCACCTCCAGAATTCTCAGATTAGTGCATACCGCAGGATAAAGATAACATTTCAGAAGAAAAACATATTGCTCCTATCTTACTTTGTACATTCCTGCTTTCAAGTTTGAATTAATTGTAATATTTAAAGGAATTTTATAAAACGAATCAATGTTAAAACACATATAATCATACAACTCCCTTATTTCAGATATGGTAACTAAATGTTAAGAGTATATTGTTTGTCTAAGGCTTTTAATGAGCTTGTGATAAAGTTAAAATTGAAACTAAGGCTCATACGTTTAGCTATTGCCTTACATGAGCTATCAGAAATAACCACTAACACCATTTTTTCTGTGAAGTTTCACAGATAAGTTGGGGCCCAGTCTGCATTGATAGAAGTGGATAAAGCAAATGGCTTTATTAATTATATATAATTTAAGAATACAGATAAAAATGCGGAATTAAATTAAATTGAAATATATAAAATACTGTGGTAGTGCACATTTTTGTAACCTAGATGTAGTAGTCCTAATGTGAACCCTTTAAAAGAATGAAAGGTCATAGATAGCTTCTCCATTGTGAACTACAGTTTTAGCTTCCTCCACAAAGGAGCATAAGTTAGGACTTATCTAAAAATAGCCTTCTCAGCCTGGTAGCTCTATTTTCTTACTAACTTTTTGTTCTAATTAATACTGGCATTGTAGATGGCAAAAATAGGCAGGCAAATGGTCCTTTCCTTCATAGTTAAAGAACAAGGGTATTAGTGTGATAGAAGAGAATAATATTTGTAGCTCAGGGTTGAACTGTTAACAGGCACATAGACATAAAAAATTACATACAATTCAAAAGAAACAAACAAAAAGGAAAAGAAAGACCAAAACATCACCTCACCAGCAATCAACACCCAATTGAGCAGATGTCAACAGCAAGATTAACATTAGGCAAGCAACCAAGAAGCAAACAATACTCCAATGAAGAACCTGCCAAACAAGCTAATAGTAAACAACAGCCCAGGAACCATCAAAACCACTCCTGGAAAGCCACTAGAATATAAAATGAGAGCAAACTCTACTCCTTACTAATACTGATGATGTTATATAGTTTGGTAATAAAACATCTGCAAACAAACAAACAAGCTTAGAATGTATCAAGGACCCCACAAGGATACTAGCTTGACAGTTTTTTGTGTAACCATGGTTCTAGCTTCTCAATGGTCAGAACCATTGTTCCTATTTTGTGGAAGGTATCTTGATTGCATGCAGTTGAGATTCTTATGTTCTTCGTTGACTGTCTTTGCCCAATCTGCAATTTAATAAGAAAGGGTAACCAGGTTAAAATATATTTAAATATTATTATGCTGGGTCACTTTCAGTTTGAGAAATGGCAGTCTATCGGGTTAGCTAATAGAGGAGGAGGAATTTCTTTTGAAATGAGTTCGTCTAATGGAGCATCTTTTGTATAAACAGGCATTGAACGCGGGCTATAAATCAGTCATCTATTGCACATCCTGCTGATAGATAACTGTAATAGATATAGATGTACAGTATATGCTGGGTCATAATGGTTTAAATTTTCTTTGCTAAGTAGCTCCTAATAGTTGTAGAGAAATAATTATTGTTAGCATGACAGTTTATTAATCCTGGGGAACATTAACTGCAGAGGGGTGTCACTATTGTGGTTTTGCAAAGTAAGAGCTTCAATGTATTAATCTGAATTCTAAATTACACGTGTGGAAGATCCATGACCCATGTGAATTTTTGCCAACCCTTTCCCTACCCTAGTTGGAAACACAAGCCACAGAAGCAAGTACTGAGCAAAAGGGCAGGAGCCTGGATAACAAAACCCAGTTTATCAAATACTTGGTTTGGTAGGATGATTGTTGAATATCCTGAGAATGGAGAATGCTAGACTACAAGGTTAGGTGAGAAAATTTTGTTATAGACTTCATTACACCAGGACTGAAGAGTCTTATGATAAAGCTGACCATTCAAGCATCCTTTTCCACTGTAGATCTCAGTAAGATCCTAATTGTACCTTCTTCTGAGTAGAAAGTTGCATTGATTCTGTGCTTTGACAAAAATCTAGCATCACTACTTTGGTTTTCCAAAGAAATTCTTATCCTTAAGTTTAACCTCAAATGACCCATATACCACCAGGGGTGTCCAACATTGGCAACTTTAAGACTTATGGACTTCAACTCCCAGAATTCCCCATCAGCCATGATGTATGCATACTGAGGTGTATACAATTGAACTCTCATGAAATCTCTATTCCGTGTCTATAGAAAAATTGAAGTTCCCTGTTACATGCACAAAATCCATTATATGAGCTATGACTACATAAAATGAGTTGTGATTTAGCAAGTTTGAAAAGTTTCAAGGACTGCATATTTGTAACAATATTTATAACACCTTCAGTACTTGATTGATTACAATTAAGTGATTGAATAAATGAGTTATTCAATAAAAGCTCATCCACAGTTGGGATTATGCTATTAAGAATTGCAGCAAGTTATGATTCAATATTGTGAAAATATATAATGGAACTTCCTTTGTTTTTCCTTGAAAACGTTTTGCTTCTCATCCAAGAAGCTTCTTCAGTTCTGTTCAGATCACAGGTATGTGGAAAGGTGTCATGATTCAAACAAGGGAGATTTCTGAAGGCCTCGCAAAATGGTTATTGATGCTCAGTAGGCTGGGAAAACTAACACTCCTATGCATGTCTTTTAATTAGGTATATATCTATATATCTTAGCACACAATAAATCTATCATCTACCTTTATTGGAAACACCTAATCTTTCTTGTGGCTTTGTCCCCCTTCCCTCTTTTTTTTGTTCAATAGAACAATGTATCATTTCCTACTCATTTGACTAGCATAATTTAACTTTTATTTCCAGAACAGGTATGTTGTAATTAATTGCTAGTTCTATAGCTAAAGCTGAGCAGAAAGAAATAGAAATTTCTTTACAGTGTGAATGAACTGTAAAGGAAAACTGGAGGCATATTTCTTTGCCTGATGAATCCTGCACAGCAGTTCTCCTATCAGACAAAGATTCAGAAGTTTTGCAGAGAACATGCTATGCTTTTTCCCCTCATTTCAGAATGCTAATTTAAAAAAAAAAATCTCTTGAAGTCTTGTGAATAATAAAAAGGATTTCAAAAGGCAGCCAGACTATCAAAACTGTGCTTCAGCTGCTCATTAAAGCTTTGTAGTGTCTGGTAGATTTTGGCATTGTACGGAATAAGGAAATGGATAATAGTAGCCAAAATAAAGCTGTTTACTGATTTACTGGCAGGATAGAAAATGTGGAAAGTGCTGTTCTTTGGTTGTACTTGAGCTATGTTTTAGAGCTTGTTACTTTTTTAAAAAAGAGAATGGCCATGTATGTCCCCTCCAAACCTATAAAGTGCAATGAAATTCTTTCTATATGAATTGCAGTTGAGTTTTTTGTTTTCAGTTTCACCTTATGAATTTATGACTAGAATATTACATTGCAATATTCCATAGAATGGGGTATTGTGCATTGATGATATAAGTTAGTCCTTGTTTAGTGTCTTTAGCAACCATTCAATTACAATGGTGATAAAAACTACCAGTAACTTTATTATCAACTTTTACATTTATGAGCTTCGCAGATCTGTAAAGGAAAGCTGAAATAAGATTGTATGTATAATTGCGGTTTCACTTAATGACCACTTCCATTAATAACCAAGTTGCCAGCCAATGTGGGTCTCTTATCATATCCAAACCAAGAATGACCTAGAACAATCCAGCTAAAGTTCAGTTCTTTATTTACCTATGTGCAATAATATCAGACTAAATCTTTGCTTTGTTGTCTATTGTCTTACCCTATGGAATGTGTTCTCTCCTTCCTTCTCTGTAGTCCACCACATCACTAAACAAGGACTGCCTGTGTTGTATAGAACAGAGATGTCAAACTCAAGGCCCTGGGGCTGGATGCAGCCCGTGGGGTACTTAGATCTGGCCAGCGGGGCTGCCCTGGAAACAGCGAAGCACCAGCCAGTGGTGCTTCTGCCAGAGAAAATGGAGCTCGGGAGATCTGCATGCGGCCACTCCTGAGCTCCATTTTCCCTGGCAGAGGGTTGCAGGAGGCCGTGGAGCTCGGAAGCCCGTTTTTGCTGGCAGAGCGTTCAGGCCTCCACAAGCACACCCGACACAAGTGACATCAAGCTGGCCACCCCCACCCTGGCCACACCATCCAGGCCACCCCAAAGTCAAACACAACCCTGATGCAGTATTCAATGAAATTGAATTTGACACCCCTAGTATAGAATTTTAAATTCACGTTTTAAGTTGTCGTTTTTAGAGCAATTTTTGAATTTGTCTTTTTGAAATATTCAATTTTTGAATATTTTTTGAATATGAATATACATCTTGCTGTGTATAAAAAATAAATTATGTTTCATAAGCCATTTATGCATTTTAGAAACTATCAAATCCGTATATCAATCTTCATATAGTCAAAATAGCAATTTTAACAAAACAAGGATGAACTAGCAAGTCTGAGAAAACCTTGAAGTTTGCAGGGTACAAAACCTTCAGAAAGCTCCTCAAGATTTTTTATCTCCTAAGTAAGAAATTCAGTCAATGAGAGTTAAGGATGCTGAAGGGAAGTGAAATGCTCACCATTTGAGAGAAAAGGGGAGGGAGGAATGTGGACCAAAGGATGGAGGCAGAAGTGAAATGGGTTTAAAAATAAAAAATAAAACAGAGGAATTTCATTTCCTGAATAGAAATACTTTGCATTATGGCACTGCAATTGTGTATTGTGTCTTTCATATGATAGGATTATAAAACCAATTGTTTGGCTCTATGCATTCACAGTAAGAATACCTATTAATGTTATTTTAGGATGTTTTCCCATCCCTTTCAGAGGGATGCACTTTCAGAGGCTGACAAAATAATAAAAAGTTGCAATTCCATTAATATCATAATGATACAGTAATAAAGTTTTTTTTTATTAATTAGAGGCTATAAAATAATGAAATGGAAAATGAGCCAAATGAGTATTTGAAGAATTGAAATTTGTAACCAAAGGCAGAAAACCATAAGATCTAGGTAAAGTGAATCCCATTGGATAAGGACTTTTGCACATTCGCTATTGCTCCCAGTATTCCTCCTTTGTTAGATTTAACAGCTGTGAGGTACTCTAAATCTTAATTGTGAAGCATAAAGTCTGCATTTTATCTCTTCTTTCCATTCTTACATGCTCAGTTCTGGTTCAGTGTCCCAGCAGATGTGTAAGAATGGAAGATATATAGATTTTTAGAGCTATATGGATATGTTCTGTATAAACATGTCAGGTTTCCTCCATGTGGTCTTAATGGTTGAAGAAACCTGTTTGGGAAAGAATATGGCATTACTGATCCATAAAAGTGATTAGATCTATTTAAAATTTTTAAGTTTGCAAACTAGTTTGCAAGTGGCATAGCAATTATAAAATAAAATAAAATCTATCTATCCATCCATCCATCCATCCATCCATCCATCCATTCATCCATCCATCCATCCATCTGCAAAATACCACTCATGCATCATCACAAAATCTCCAGAACTGTAAAGCCTACAAACTTGAAATTTGGCACGTATTTTCCTCTTGGCTTCTAGGTGCTCACTAAGAAAGGATTTTTTGAA
>JANHFN010001938.1:348043-360376 GCA_032468175.1 Toxicocalamus goodenoughensis
CAAAACAACTTGTAAACCAACCGGCACACTGGATGTAAATTTATGGAACAGTATTGATGTTTTTATGTTTTGTTTGTTTGTGTTTGTTTTTAAAAAACCAATAAAATTCAAAAAAAAAAACTTTGGGAACCACTGTAATAAACACATAATAGAAATACAGTAAACATGGATCAGGGTGCTGCATAAGTGGCTGAAATAATATGGTTTCAGGAACTTTGTTGATGTAAAAATTTTAAAACAGGCTGGCCTATTCCAGGAGGTTCTCAGATACTTTCAGTCTTTTATAAACTTTTAATAGTGGACCTAGTTCAAATTCTGTGGATTCACTGATTTTTAAATTTATGTTCTGATTATTTTGATTACAAATTCTGGTAGAATGTCAGTAGTTTGATAAACCATCATGTCTTGGTGTAATTTTTAATTAAAAATATTAATAAAATCACCCCAAAGATATAAAGTTATAAGATGTCACTGCTGTATAATATAATAAACTGCAAAGTAGGTAAGAAAAAGATCACAATTTTGAAATTAATTTTGAAGATTATAATTTATACAGAAAGCAATATATTCTAGGAATTCATTTTTGAAATAAGTATGAAATAATGTATAGGTTTCAGCAATAAATATGTTTTTTTAAGTTTGATTTTTTTCTAAAATGTTAAGCATGATTTGTTCTGAATCCTGAAAACCCAGAGAAAAATGAAGCTTGATTGGAGTTATCTCTATTATATTAATAGAGCAAAATTATTAAAATTGTATTGGATTTTTTTTACCAAAAAAATTGCATATGCAGAATAAATACAATTTGTCACCCCCAGCTGCTGCCTTGTTTCCTAAAAATATCCCATATACATTGACCTATAGCATATACTCTAACTGAAGATGTTTGTACTTCAAACTGAAATCATTTCATGTGATCATGATATAATAACTTATTTAAAAAAAACTGAAATATACTGTAGATATATTGGTATTATGGGAACCTCCCATTCCTTAAACTGCAAGCCAACGCTGTCAGATCCTTACAGCCTCAAATGTTACATGAAGAGAAATATGTCAAAAAATCTGGCCTATTTTAAGACTCTTGGAATACCTTTGGTCATACCTTTGATATGAGTATATTGAGATTGTGATGCAGAAGAAGTGAACAGCATAGCTGAAATGAACATCTGTCTCAGTGAAACGGGAGCAGGAAATGTACCATATCCTACCCTGTTAAAACATGTAACATTTCAGCAGCAAGTATTAGTACACATTTTGAATAATATAGATATACTAATAATCAAAATTATATTCAGTTGGTAAGGGATGCAATTAGAAGCTGGTATCTTTAAGCCAGGGGTCGGCAACCTTAAACACTCAAAGAGCCACAAAGGTCCTAACCAGAAGCCCCTATTCAATTCTGGAGCCAGCCAGACTCTATGGCAGTTTCACCCCACCATAGTTTCCTCCTAACGCAGTGTCTTTTTTCCTCTACCTGTCCTAACCAAAAGCCCTATCAACTGTGGAGCCGACCGACAACAGGGAGCTGCAGCAGAGGGATGAAAGAGCCATATACGGCTCCAGAGCCGCAGGTTGCTGATCCCTGCTTTAATCCATTCAACATAATTTGTTCTTTAGACTTAAGAACTTTTCTAAAAATTATTTTGCAATATATACATAAATAACTTTTCAGAAAGTAGCAGTGCTTCTTTTGAATGAGCAAAACATCAGTGTACTTCCCTTTTGCCCTTTAAGCCAGTTTTAAAATTTGTTTCTTTTCTATTTCTTGCTTTCATCTTGGATAAGATCAATATTTTTGAAATTGTGAGGTGGCATGTTGATTTGCCCATTCCTAAGCATCCTTGCAGCTGTCAGTAACTGAATTCGCATAAACAGAATGAAACAGATAAATGGTTGCCCCGTATCGAGATAAGCTGAAAGGGAGCAATTGAAGTGTTGATCAGCTTGGTAAATAATAAGCCTCTTTGCAGTTCCTAATAGCTTTTTTATTTTTTAAAAAGATGATCAGTCATAAAGATAAAAAGAGAATTAAAGCTGGTTTCATTTGATATTATTGGTGATGCAAGTTCAAGCAGAAAATCTAGTTGGGTTATTATTAAGAGTGATTATGTCATAAGAAATGGAATTGATTTGCATGGATTAAGACAGTGGAGAACCACAGAAGGGAAAACTGTTATGGAATAGAAACAGATAGACGTAAAGCTTTATGCTAAACGTCTGGGTTTTGTTTTGTTTTAGTGAAATTGGGCAAATTCTTCAATACTAGAATTGCAGTAAAGAGGTACTTCAGCCCAGCATACCTTCACTGAAAATGGACTGCTTATGGCATTTTTGTAGAGCAGGGGTCCCCAAACTAGGCAACTTTAAGACTTGTGGATTTCAACTCCCAGCATTCTCCAGCCAGCTATTTAAAGCTATGCTAGCTGGAGAATGCTGGAAGTTGAAGTCCACAAGTCAAGCCTTAAAGTTGCCAAGTTTGGAGACCTCTGTTGTAGAGAGTTGTTGAACACTTGCCTGTCTTTTTAAAGCCTTATCTTTTTCTATGGGTCTTTTCACCTTTAGGAGTTTAAAGTACTCTCTATCCGTCCTTGAATCAGCAGAAAACAAAGTGATTTGTTGGCCTCCTTAAAACCCTGTCCTGGCTCTCTTGAGTCTGTTCTGACTCACAGATGGTGGCTGGATTGGTTCATGATGGACTAAATGACAGTATTTTCTCCTTTGGCTTTACTGAAGTCCCCTTTGAGCACTTCACCAGCTAGTGTGGGAATATATCCACCAGTCATGGCACAGTAGCAAGAATGGGGCATATCCGAGTTCAGAATTTAATCTGAGCTTTTCTATTTTCTATGCCAGCTCAGCTGGCTGCCAGAAAGCAATTAGAAGGTTATAAATCTGCCATGGACCAAAGATAAGTAATCTGGGTCTCTGTTTCAGCTAGCTATTTAAGCCACCTTTGAAAAAGCTCTTTTTTCAGTACCTTTATGAGCGTATACTCTATTTGCGATCCAACAGGCAAGCAGGAATTGAGACCAATAAGCTGTCAATCAGGTGACAAACCAGAGGCTAGGTCAGAAGAAATCAAGGTCCAAAATGCAGTGGCACAGGTTATTCACAGGCAAAAATTGAGTTTTTCTTAAGTTGTTCACAACACTGATCAAAGGGAATGAACATCATAAATAAGCTGCGTTGAGCTTCCATTCAGTGCGCAGCTGACAATCAAAACAATGGCTGTAGAGTCTGCTCCACTGTTGGCATCACATGTTTTTTGGCTGACCTTGAATCTCCTTGAAGTTCAGGTCTCTAATCCTGAATCTTCTTAGCCTCTGCCTAAGACTTAAGTACAGATAGTCCTTGACTTGTGTCCACAATTGAGTCCAAAATTTCTGTTGCTAAGCAAGACAGTTGTTAAGTGAGTTTTGCTCCCTTTTACTTAGGTCTCTTGCCACAATTGTTAAAGTGAACCACTGCAGTTTTTATGATAGTAACATGGTTGTTGTGTGAATCTGGATTCCCCACTGACTTTGCTTGTCAAAAGGTCAAGCAAAAATAATCACATGTGTCTGGGAGCTGCAACCATCATAAATGTGAGCCAATTGCCAAGTACCAATAAAGGAGAATTTACCAAGTGTTTGGATTTTGACAATGTGACTATGGAGATGCTTCAGTGGTAGTAAGTGTGAAAAATGGTCATAAGTCATTTTTTTCAGTGCCACTGTAACTTTGAACAGTCACTAAACAAACTGTTATAAGTTGAAGATTACCCATACCTGTAGTCCTTGACTTAACCATCGGTGTTTAACAATCATTCAAAGTTACAATGGACTTAATGACTATGTGATTTGTTTAACAATAAGATTTATTTTATGAATGTAGTGACTAGCTTAAGACCATCCTAAGAATAGTCATAAAATCCAATCCAATCATGTGGCCAGTTGAGGGATCTGTAAACGTGTCAGATCTGTCAAAGTGAGGTCATTGGCTCTGGTACTGCTGGCAGCTCCAATGACTGGACTGCTCGTGGGAGTTGAAGACGACACGTTTTAAAGTTGCAAAGTTTGAAAAACAGTGTTTTTAGAAGTTCCTTTCTGTTAATGCTCCAGCTTCTTTCTAACCACATTGAGCAGCTTGACAAGGAAAATGAAGAAAGTTAATTAGGTGGAAAGAAGTAATTATGTTCATCTCTCTGCCACTTCTAAACATGAAATGACTTTTGTCCATCCCAAACATTATCTTAGCACATTTAGCACAGTTTGTGTCTGGAAACTGCCATATTAGAATTTTGCCTGTATCTGTACTTTTATTTTAAGCAAATATTGTGATGGGTCTGTGACAAGGGCTGCAGAGATCACACTAACAACATGATATTACTGAAGGGAACAGAGTTATTATACATTCCAGTCATTTCTTACTTCAGGTGTTGGGCTACTTTGAATGTGAGTAAGAACACCCAACTCCCAGGTACAGTGACTATGATCACATCTTTAAGATTTTATTCAGCAATATGTTAATTGGAAAAATACAGCAGTATTCAGGTACTGTTTGAGCAGTTCCTACTGGAACAGCCAATGCAATAAGCTTAAGCAATTCCTAGCAAAAGATAATTGTAATGAATCCAGTTCAAGTGGGACTGAAGTATTGAACTTGGCACTTGAGCAAGGATGAAAGCAGAGATTTTTGTGGGCTGAAGAAGCTTTATGATGGTAAAATGATACCAGGGAGAACCATATTTTATAATTAAATTGGCATATTATGACTACAAATCATGAGAAGTGAGAAGCAATGAATATTTTGATGATGGCCTACTCAGTATGATTTTAAAAATCAAGTCTATGTGGTACCAATAGGTTGTTTGGTTTCCTGTGAGTTGACAGCTATCCAAATGAGAGGAAAGATAATTAGTTCATATCATTTGTGTGCAGCTGAGCTGGATGGTACCAAATGCTGGTACCCGCAGTGTGTTTACATAAGATTTGTAGGGAAATTATAGGTCATTTTTCATTTGAGCTTTTTGTGTTGATGTCTCTTTCTTCTTTTCTGCTAGAGACACAAAAAGAATTTGCTCACATCGGTTGCTCTCAGAAAGGCATTTAGATCAGTCACTAACAATTATATTAATTTTGCTCATTTTGAGTGCTTGAAACTCGCTCAATACTTTTGCAAACTAAGGAATGCGCGCAAGGCAGAGATGAAGTATAGATTTTTAACAGTCCAATGAACTTGCTATTATGCTAACATTAAACCTCCTTATAGTGCTGTACTGTAGCAAGTTTATATTGTGAAATGCTATATAGGAAGCTACTAGTTTATCCAAGCCATTGAAAAATATAGAGCTATAGGACAGGGCTGGATAGCCGATAATCCAGGATTCTCCATAACCTGTTCTAAATTCTAGTTACTCTGACAAAGAATCTGGATCCCACCTAGACATAAATCAAACCTCCATCTTTCTGAGAAAGACTTGGATAGATCTTTAGGAATTCTGGCATGACAGTTTTTATTATGATAGTTAACACAGGTTAATTAAAATGTCAAAGCTTATCTTTGGTCTCATTTTGGTTGCTTCAGAGCCCCACTTATGTATGATATGTGTATCCTGTTTGAGCATCTCTGTCCAGAGGAGTTAATATATCATTTGGCAATCCGCTGTTTACTATATGCTTGCTTTCCTTCTTTTCTCTAGTGCTGCTCAGTTTACAGAGAAGCTGTTTAATTTTGCCATCTAGTTTTGCCTGACAGTTTATGGCTTATTGATAGAAGGCAAGTGGGAGCTGAAAGTAGAGATCATTATGGTTTGGCTGAAATGAGAACACAGGCTGCAAACCAAAAGGCAAAAGACATATATCATTTCAACTTTATCTCATTATTTTTCTTTGCCCATCTGTGTGCAGTAATTGCTTACACATAGGGGACAAGGGTACATGTGACAAGAATCAAACGGAGGGTTTGTAAATATAGGGCCAACATCCTTTATTGTTAATTTATGATTTAATATGTATCAATTAGTTGTATGTGCCTGTATGA
Source organism: Toxicocalamus goodenoughensis (assembly GCA_032468175.1). NCBI lineage: Eukaryota > Metazoa > Chordata > Lepidosauria > Squamata > Elapidae > Toxicocalamus > Toxicocalamus goodenoughensis. Next base: position 354,068 of record JANHFN010001938.1, read on the forward strand.
GACGGGGGAAAAACATACAGGGTTTTCAACTATTACTCTATTTCAAAACTGATTTAAAAAAACAAAAACCTGTTGTTATTGTTGTTAGTTGCGAAGTCATATCCGACCCATCGCGACCCCCATGGACAATGTTCCTCCAGGCCTTCCTGTCCTCTACCATCTTCTGGAGTCCATTTAAGCTCAGGCCTACTGCTTCAGTGATTCCATCCAGATGCCTCATTCTCTGTTGTCCCCTTCTTCTATTGCCCTCAATCTTTCCCAATATTAGGCTCTTCTCCATTAAGAAAAAATGTAATCAGTATTAATTTAATGATCTGCACAATCTAAGGACATTATGGAAAAGACTACAGAGTTTCATGCTTCAACCATATGATAAAAGCAGTCTTCCCCAACCTGTTGGTCTCCAAATTATGTAAAACAATATCATATCCCCCTCTGGGAAAAGACAAAGTATTTTGAAGGAGCTGAAGTAGAGAAAAAATGTTTTAAGATAGTTGGAAAAAAGAAAAAAGACTAACATGCTGATCATTAATCAATACTGGATGCATTTACTACTGATTTTTAAAAAGTATGTCTATGGATTATAAACTTTGCCTTGAATATTATTAGCAGAAGAAAATAGTATCCATTTAGTATATGTTAGAAAGGGACTCTTGATCCAGGCTCCTGAACAGTTTCATCAGAGCCTTATCCTGGTTGGGATCATTTAAGACATGGATGAGGTTCCACAGCTTCATGAACCCCAAACTCATTGCTTTGAGCCTTCACAGCAAAAATCTTAGCTCAAAGTCATAGTAAGAAGCCTAGGGAAAAGAAGAAATGAGAAGTTGGATCTACATCACTGCCCTATCCCATGCGATACCATCTTCTGAATAGAATAGAATAGAATTCTTCATTGGCCAAGTGTAATTGGACACATAAGGAATTTTTCTTGGTGCATATGCTCTCTACATAAAAGAAAAGTTACATTTGTCAAGAGTCATAAGGTACAACACTTAATAGTCATAGGGTACAATAAGCAATCAAATCATACTAGGAAACAGTCAATAAAAATCGTAAAGATACAAGCAACAAGGTTACAGTCATACAGTCACAAGGGGGAGGATATGGGTGAAACAGGTGTGATCTCCTGTTTCAACTTTGCACATTTTTGAGTTAGGATTTGTCTTTCACTAAGATGTATCTCTCCCTAACCCAAGTTAAGAACTCAATGTAACTTTCAAACTACAGTGCCTAACCAAGGAACTACACTGTTCTGGCAGAAGCTTCCTCTTCTTTTCTCTCACCTGTAGTTTCAGTAAACCTTTCAGCCTCGGCTGGGGCCATATAAGCAGCTCTTACTGGTTTAGACTCTAATTTCTCTTTCTAGCACGAGGAACCGGCTCTCTTTTCTGCCTGGGCAATGAGTTATATTGAAGCTAGCAGGCTAAGGAGAGGGGGCAAGAGTTTGCTTGTGAAGGCTTGATAAGGGAATCCAGCAGGTGCTTCTCTATGCTGTAGGTTTCTCTTGGCTGATCTCTGGCTTCTCCCTCATATTCCTTTTCCAACCCCCCATAGTTGTTCCTTCTTCAGAGCAGCCTTTATGCTCAGCAGGTACGGTATCTGCAGGCGCTCATACTTTGCTGTTGTGGCTTATTCAGAAGGAGGCTGGCGTTTTCTCTTCACATATTCATTATTAATGTAGCTATTATAAATTTACTTTACGCATCCTGATTCTGGCCTTTTGGGGAATATAGTTTCTGGCAGATCTATCTGTCCACACCCTTAAGCAAGTATTTCACATAAAGACATTAATTGATAAAGTGTCTGAAGGGCCCTTTTTACCTGGAGATGGGAAATCTTTAAGTTGATAAGTCTGGATAATAACAAAGCATTGTACAAAATTCTTGGCTGTGTTTTTTTATTTTAATCCTATCTATTCTTGGGAGATAGTTGTCTTACATTGTAGCTAGTCTTCCTTTTGGGTAAATATGATATTTAACTTCAGTTGAAATCTGGCACTATGTCATTTTCAAAGCTGGAAATGAAAGGATCAGCTTACAAAATTTAAACCCTGCTGGAGGATACTTTAAGTGAGGAAACCGAGATAATGTGCATGTTTCCCCATTACGGATACATGACTGCCTTTGCCAGCCCATTTTGTATTCCATCTGTGTAGCTTGCTGGGTCTGCAAGCTCCATTTATGATTTTCTGCTTATTTCTACTTTTAAAAAAACTATTGGCCATTTAAGTAATAAGGTGGAGAAGTTTAAGACAGTCAACGCTGTGCTATGCTTTCCATTTAAAAACTGCAGGGCAAGCTCTTTCATTTTTTAAGTGAGAGTAGTTACTCAAGTATTATAACCCCTGGAAATGAATCCTGCACTGACTAGGTGCACTTTTTTGACATTCACTCTAAAGTAGAAATTAGTTGAAATTCCTTTGTGTGCATTATGATGTTTTTGATTATGTCACAGTGTGTTCTTGAATTTCTAAGGTTGTCTTTGGTTGCAGGTGCCTAACATTGTTTATAGTTATATTTTTGATGACTTTTTAAAACTGATATAGGTTTTCTTTTCTTTCTGCCTGCCTGTCTGTTGCCTTTATTGGTTACATTCCAATTTGGCAAATTTGTAAGCAAGATTGTGAAAATAGGTCTATCCATATAATTAAGCCTCCAGCATATTTCCCTGTTAAAGGTAAGTTATTAAAAGCAGCAAACCATTCTTGTTTTGGGGCGGTTAGATGGCCTTGCAGTAAGAAAAAGAGAAGGGTTTTTATTAGTACTTTGCAGGCATGCCTTGTGATACTTCCTGTGAGGGATTGTGTTAAAGTAAGCAAGGTGTAGTCATCTGTTTGGGGATATTATTGAAGAAAACGTATGCTATAATAAAACAGATCTTTTTGTTTCTACTCAAGCATTCCATATAAAATAATTTATTTTATTTTATTCGACTTTTATACCGCCCCTCTCCCGAGGGACTCGGGGCGGTGTACAGCAGTTAAAAAATACAAAAATATCAGAAAATTTAAAAACCAGTTAAAACAAAATATTAAAGTGCTGCATAATTTAAAATCCCCCACCCCTAAAAACCCTATTCTAATAAAAATGAAAAATAAAACGGGAAGTTCAGAGGACTAGGGATCCCCGGCTAGATTACCTTTTAAGAAAGGAGATGGGCTTGATTCTACATTGACCAGTGATTCCTTAAAGTACTAGTGTTATGATCAAAGCACTACTGAAAATAATTCCAAATACCAATGTTTCTGAAACCCAGCAACTTTAAGATGTTCAACTCCCAGAATTCCCCAGCTGGCATCTTTCACCCAATTAAAAAAAAAGCATCTACATATCTTAAATGTTGTATAAATGCCCTTCACAAAATACAACAAATAATTAGAAACCAAAATTTGATAAATAGGAATCCTTTTAGAGTCAATTTGCATTAAAAAAGAGCTATGGAACAGGCTTCATGCCCTGAGCATCAGCTGAGAAGAAGCCAGCACATGGTGTTGATCTTTTTTATGAATCTAGGATGTTAATTGATAGAATGGAAGCATTATCTCCCCCCCCCCATTCTATTATTTACCATGAGAAAAAAGATATATCTCTAACGGCATATATACATACATATACATCTTCAAAATGGGAGAAAATTGCCGAACAGCGTACTTCAATATTATTTCTCTTATTTTGAGAAGATTATAAAGCAGTAAACAAATTTAATCTGTAAATTCCACGGGAAAAGAGGTAGTGAAAAATTGCTCTTTGCTAAGCTGTTTGTTAAATGTTTCATATATACAGTGCCTCCATCACTTATTTCCATGACAACTTACCTGACAACAGCCTAGCCTCAGGATATAAGCTCTTCCAGAGAAAGGATACTGCTACAGAGAAGGGTATATTTCAAATCACTATAATCTGATGTTTGTGGGAAGAAACCTCTGCAGTGTTGCTTCCTAACTAGCATAAAATAGTTGGCAGAATCCACTTGAAGGAGATAACACTTATTCTATTGGGAGATTAATCTAGAATATAATATTTTTTTCTTATACTGCAATAATAGTTTATCTTTCACATCATTCTGTTTTCATTCCTTTCCTTATTTTTGTGCCTGTTTCATGCTTTTTTCCTGAAAATCCAGTGTTGACACTGCTACCAAAATGCTCTCATGTTCAGAGAGCTCATGACTGTGTATCCTTTGTTAATTTTCTCAGTTTTCCATCATAAGTAAGGCTATTAGTGACAACTTTAGATTTATATAATTCCTTTGGCCAGGAGAACATATGAACTGACTTATGTTTAACCCATATATTGAAGATATTTTTCTTTTGCAGATATAAGAATCCCTACTATGGAATTTTAAAACCTCAGAAAACTATAGAGAATTTTAGAGAGCATTTCATCTTCACAGAATACAGTCCTATACAATCTCTAAACTTATTTGACCTTATAGCACCTTTTCTTCTAGCCTTGGTTTTAAAAAAACAATACAGTGGAAAAACCAAAAAAGTGTTCATGTTTAAGTAGACATCTCAGTGTGCTGATAGTAAAGTTTAAATATAAATCACAATGTGTCTTGCAGAATGAAATCCCTTAAAGTCACAGTTGAGATTTGACCTTGAAAAGAATTGCACGAAATGTTTTGCAAATAAATAAAAGACAGGATTTAATTAGTCATAAACAGAAAAGAATAGGTAAACTGAAGAAAGGTCAAAGATGTTACACTTTCCTTGCTGCCTACTTATGTTGTGATGGCTCTGATAGAATGCCAAATTTCACATTTTTTTCTTGGGTAAAACTCAGTATTTATATTCTGTACATCTATTTTATTCTTCAGTGCAGAGAAGTACTCCCAATGACAACCCTCATCTATGGCAAGGATCCATCCTACTTCAAACAGATAAAGAAAACTTCTTTAACAAGCTAAGAGGAAAGGTTTCTTGAGTGAATTATAAAATCTACTTGAAACAAACATGTTTCAAATAACTGAAAGCTGCCTTACAGGCACTCTAACAGCTGTTTTAAGTCAAACAAATTAAAATACTAATTACCTCATTAAACTGAAGGTCTAGGACCTTGGTTCAGTCAAATGCTGGTTTTTGCCCCCTCGTCTTTTGATTGCCAGCTTCCTTCAGAGTGGAAAACAAGAGAAAATAATAATAAAACAACAAACACATAAGAACATGAAGAAGAAAAAATGCTATTTAGGTTGCGAAAAAATTGATATATAAAATCAAATATATAAACAGAACCATTTACATGCATTGTACAAAAAAAAGTTAATATAAACACTGCATAAAGACCAAGATTTCTATATTCTTACACTTTTTTATTTAAATTTTTATTGGTTTTTAAGATGAACATAGACAAACAAAACATAAAAACATCAAGCCATCTTCCATATATATATACATACAGTGTGCCGGTTGGTTTACAAATTGTTTTGTGCTTCCATTTCGTAGTAACTGAGCCCCAAATTTCTGATGCTAAGCGAGGCAGTTGTTAAGTGAGTCTTGCCCCATTTTACCACCTTTCCTACCACAGTTGTTCAGTGAATCCCTGCAGTTATTAAGTCAATAACACGGTTGTGAAGCGAATCTGGCTTCCCCATTGACTTTGCTTGTCAGAAGGTCAATGACTCTGGGACACTGCATAAATATGAGTCAGCTGACAAGCATCTGAATTTTTATCATGTGATTGTGGGGATGCTGCAACAGTCATCAGTATGAAAAATAGATAACCACTTTTTCCAGTGCTGTCCTAACATCAGTCACTAAACAAACTGTTGTAATTCAAGGACTACCGTGTTTCCCCGAAAATATGACTTACCCTGAAAATAAGCCCTAGCCTGATTTTCACACCTGTGCCTAATATTTACAGACCTCTCACATCCTGGACATCAACTGTTCCAACTCCTTCCCTCAAAACAACGCTATAGAGCAGTGCATGCCAGAACAACTAGACACCAGGACAGTTTTCCCGAATGCCATCACTCTGCTAAACAAATAATTCCCCCAACACTGTCCAGCTATTTACAAAGTCTGCATTACTATTACTATTAATCTTTTCATCACTCCTTATCCCCCATCCCCTCCCACTTGTGATTGTTGGACTGTAACTTTGTCACTTGTATCCTTACGATTTATATTGACTGTTTTCTAGTATGATTTGATTGCTTATCCTATCCTATGACTATCATCAAGTGTTGTACCTTATGATTCTTGACTTTTGATGAATGTATCTTTTCATTTTTATGTACACTGAGAGCATTTGCACCAAGACAAATTCCTTGTGTGTCCAATCACACTTGGCCAATAAAGAATTC
>JANHFN010001938.1:382852-398996 GCA_032468175.1 Toxicocalamus goodenoughensis
TTTAAATTGCTGTACACCGCCCCGAGTCTCTCGGGAGAGGGGCGGTATATAAATTTAATAAAATAAAATAAAATAAATAAATAAATAAGAAAGGTCAACTTTGCTTTGAGTTTGCACTTTAAAGCTGCTTGAAACAACTAGGAAAAGTAGCTGCTATGTCCTTGGCAAGGGCACTTTAACTTTCTGAATTTTATCTACATTTATAATTTTTCTGTGGACTTTATGAAATACAGTTTTCAGATATCTATAGTATAATTTTTGGTTTCTCAGCAACATAAGTGACATGAGTGATGCAAATTGTGGCATGAGCTTAAGAAATAGCTTTGGTGTTAAATCTCTAGGTCTTCAGACTCAGCCTGAGGATGGGAGGGCAGAATATGCCAGACCACACAAAGACTTGGAAGTTGGTGAGGTCAAGTTAAAAGGCACCATAGCTACCAAATACTCTGCAGACTGTTATAAGCCACATGGAGATTAGTGAGCAATAGCAGAATGAAACTTCCCCTCCATACATGCTTTCCAGTCACCTATGCGTTACCAAGACAACTCCAACCATTGGAATACAAATTTTCTTTGGGTGCTACAGCAGAATTGGATGTTGACTAACCCTGCATGCAAATTTAAGTGACAACTGTGTAAACAACAGCTACTATTAATCATCAGAAGAGTCAACAGGAGCTGTACTCAGGAAAAATGTTATTGGCAGGGGCAAGGAAATGGAACAAGGAGAGGAGAAGCCTGCACACATACACATTCCCACCCAAACAATTATTGGCCTTGTAATTCATGACTGCTGAGTCCTTGAATTCTGACTCCCTAGGAAACATAAGTTATTCTTGTTCTGGACATTAACTATAAACAAGCTTTGGGGAGAGAATGAAATCTTTTCACATGCAAAGACTGCCAGAGCCCTGGCTTTGGAAAGTTTGAAAACAGAAAAAGTTGTGACAGCTATGGTTTTTTGAGTATTTCTGAAAGACAAAGATGTTATAAGGTTGCCCAGTTGGAGTTGGTGCTTAAGCAATCTTGATTTCAAGCTGAGCAATTCAGTTACAGTACGAATAGTTTTTAGACTCTTAGACTTGAAGCAGTGAGTTGGATCCAAGCTTAGTAAGCTAGTCATGACTGATTTAAGTTCCATTAATTTCCGTGGGTTGGCTTCAGGCATAACAAAATCTAATGTTATTTCATGATCTCTTGCACTGTTTACACAAAAAGCATGAACAATTATGCTAATAGCAAAGTCCATTATGGATGTCTAACGTATTTATTCTACAAAATATCTATGTATAATAGAATTCAGTTTATCCATTTCTGGAGGTTTGTGAACATTCAGTAACTTTTGACAGCTTTGTGACACCTTTTGGCAAGAATGCTTTGGAGCTGTAAAACTTTCCTTAATACTGTAACTTAAAAATACCTTTAATTTTTTACCTGATTGTCATGTGGAAAAATGAACAAGGAATTAAGTTTGGTTATATTTTCAGCTTGAATAATATCCCAAGATGTAAATGAAACCCGCAGATAGATTTACTGATAGCTGGAATCTACTGTATATTTGAATTGATCTGATATAGTCAGAATTAGAGAAGGCCATCAGTTTATGATTAGCAAAGCCTAAATCATATTCTGCAGTTTGAGGAAGACTCTGTTAGATCTTATAAAAAGTCATTGCAATAAAAATGAGACAATTGTTATTACACATCCTCTATCTCTTTTTACATATTTGATAACATATGCTATCCAGTTGGGCTAAACTGAACACCCTTAAAGGAATTAGAACTGAGGAAATGGGTAATGAATGAGTAGGTGGGGGTTTCTAGGGATTTAAAATATCTAGGGCTGTCTTGAGAAACATGGACTAAGGGAAGAAAGCATGTGTCCTATTAAGAAAATTCAGGATGCTTCTTTAATTACTGGTTATAGTGCCCTAATTGCATGGTTCTGTATAATAGATCTTAGTTTATAGGCAGCTTTCTGGGGCATGTTGTTGTTGTTATTATTATCATCATCATCATCATCATCATTACACTTACCTACAGTTGCTTGCTTCTTTGATTCTAAGCAGAATATTCAAAGACAGTATTGATCAGGATAGCTTGAAATCGGTGCTCCCATATTATTTAAAAAACCCAGTATAATGCAGGTAGTTCTCAATCGACGACCAGAATTAAGCTTAAAATTTCCAGGCAGTTAAGCGAGGCAGTTGTTACGTTAGTTTTGCCTCATTTTATGATCTTTTTTTGTTGTTGCCACAATTGTATCCCTGCAGTTAAGTTAGTAACACTGTTGTTAAGTGAATCTGGCTTCCCCATTGACTTTGGGGATCGGAAGGTTGCAAAAGGTGATCACATGACCCCAGGACACTTCAACCATCATAAATATGAATTAGTTGCTAAGAGTCGGAATTTTGATCACATGACCAGAGGGATGCTATGATGGTTGTGTGAAAAATGTTCACAAGTCACTTTTTCCAGTGCCATTGTAACTTTGAACGGTCACTAAATGAATTGTTGTAAGTCAAGGACTATCTGTAATTAAAACAGTAAATCTAAATTCCCAATTTAAATATGAAAAATAAAAAAGCTAAAATGTATTAAACACAGAATTGCTAGTTTTCAGTAATCTCTGAAGGTCTTCGTGAACAGCTAGGTTTTTGCCTGCTTCCAAAAGTCCGTGAAGATGAGGACTGAACTATTCTGAAGAAAAAAGAGCTGTTGTGGAGAACATCTTCTCCTGCCATGCTATGTCATGTTTGGATGAAACAGGCAGAAACAGAGGTGTTACTCAGCAGGTTCTGACCAGTTCTGGAGAACCGATAGTGGAAATTTTGAATAGTTCTGAGAACTGGCAAATACCACCTCTGACTGGCCCCGCCCCCATCAATTCTCTACCTCCCGAGTCCCAGCTGATCGGCTGGGTCTTCTTTTGTTGTCCTGCACAGGATAATGGAGCTGGAAAGCAGGTTAGTGGGGTGGGGAGGGAATGAGATTTTGCAGTATCCTTCCCCTGGAGTGGGGAGGAATGGGGATTTTACAGTGTCCTTCCCATGTCATGCCTACCAAGCCACGCCCACCACACCATGCCCACCAAGCCACGCCTACAGAACCAGTAGTAAAAAAATTTGAATCCTACCGTTGGGCAAAAAGTATTCGATAAAAATAGTCTTATTTAGAATTCTGCAGTGCTTCCACCTCATTCTTATCCTTTATTCAGATTAACCACTAAATTGCAGGGAAATAATAGGCTTAGGGGAGAACAACAGAAATGGTTGTGAGATAAATTGGTTTTTTTATAATCTTTCAACATTTATAGGATTATTCTTTTTCTAAGAAACTCTGAAAATCAAGAAAATTGTTTTGGTTCCGGTAGCAACATTCCTGTTTTCAAACTGTCCTGTACTGAGGCTGCTTCCTTTTTGGGAAGGGGGCTACTCTGATATACTCCGCAGTGCAAAAACGTTATTCTTTTTATTCCTTTGGTCTCTCAGTTTTGTGATAGTTGAGTCAAAAAGTGGCAGCACTAGTTGTCTTGAGTGAGCTTGAAAACTAAATAGGGTCAAGCTTGGTTAGTGCTTACATAGAAAGTGCCATCCTGAAAGAAGCCACTTAAAAAAAAAACACTTTGGTGTTGTATCCAAGAACACTAGCCTGCCAGAAGTAGAGTACAATTCAGAAGGACTTACTGATTTTACACTAAGATTCTGAGAAGAAAGGAGTTTGTGTTAGTACCACTGTGCTTCATCAGCATCCATTTGGTGAAAGAGTAGATTATTGGGCACAGCAACAAACAAACAAGCAGGTTGATTGTAGCTAAGATTAATTTGATGTAATTGCTGAAATTTCATAAACTGCAACCATGGCTTTCAGATGTAAATAATGCATTTTGATGAGTGGATTGTAGGAGCAGTCTTGAAATTCAGTTGATCTGCAAAGCTACACATGTTTAATAATGGGAATACGTGACATTTGTCTAAAGTTCAGGTTTTTTTATTGTTCTAAAATTCTGACTCATATCTTGTGTACCGAGGAGTCTCCTTAGCAGTGAGTTGAAAGAATGCATCATTTGAGAGGATTAGCAGCATCTACATTGAATGATATTTCTAAACATTTGAGAGGGAATGTATTTTACACTCCTAAATTTGTAGATTACAGAAAAACTTAGAATAATAGCCCGCAGCTGTCAGAATGATGCACACTAATGATATGCATTCAATATGTAACATTTTTATTCAAATAGGTTTTGTTACATAATTATAATCTTTAGTACAGGACTCTAAAAAAGATAGCTGAGCATTATTCCCATGCTGCACATAGAGAGCTGAAATGTGAGGGAGAAAATGTCTCGCCCAAGACAGAAGAAAAACTGAGACCCTTAAGAGGAAATTCATAGCTCATATTGTATCACATCCTATCCTATTACTATGGGATAATAAAGTCCATGTGTTGTTGAATTTCTAGGCTTAAAATCAAAAATGTCCACATAAAGTTAAATGCTAATGGTTTTATAAATTGTTGTTCCGTATTCTTTGGCAAGGAAACGTTCTAGATGGTGGTAGTTATACCAATGTTTTGAATAGAATAGTCTATACATTTCAAATATTAATTCCTAATTTTTTAAAATAACAATGTTTATAATTTTTTTTAAAAAATCCTGCTAGAATTCATAAAAATATATGCCTTTGAAATAATATTTCAAAAGAAATACACAAAAGTGAAGAGACATTGAAGCATTCCCTGTGTTATATAACCTAATCGATTATTGATACCTTCGCATTATATCTAAATTGGATGCAATAAACATTCCAATAATTTTGATCAAGTGGTTTAAGGCACCAGCTAGAAAGCAGGAGATCATGAATTCTAGTCCAGTTTTATCCATGAAAGGCAGTTGGGTTTTTTGGGGCCAGTCATTCTCTGTCAATCCAACCCACCTCACAGGGTTGTTGAGGGGAAGGAGTATTAGTTTTGTTTGCTGTGTTGAGTTATTTTATAAAAATAATAAAGCCGTGATATAAATAAATAAATTAAAAATAGTTTTAAGAAGAGTGTGTTAGTGTTCTGTTTTGCTGAGCACTATATTGGCAGTAGTAAAGTAAATCCTTCTGGTGTTCTAATTATTCAGTTTATTGTGTGAGCGTGAAAATGAAAGAACCCAGCACTTTGTTATTAATAGACATTTATTTGGCTTTCTTCCACTGTTAACAGGCTTGGATTGAAAGATGGACCTGCTGTTCAGTTTGCAACTAAGGTTGGCATTGGAGAACATTATTAAAATGGCTTTTATGTATAATTCAGCCAGTTTCACTGGAAAACAGGTTCAGTCAAATGCAAAGTGAAGTGCGCTTTCATGAATAAACCCAACACTCTTTGGTTCCAAATCCCTGTTCTTTATTGTATATGAACAAATTGCGAAGGACGACTGACAGGTTCTTGGTACTCTGCATTGTGGTCTGTTGTGCTTTATGCAAACCTTTTGCCAATTCCATTCATTGGGAAGCCTTCCTGTTGCATCTGTCAGATATGTTCCTTTTAGTCATTCTTGATTATCTTATTTTGCTGATAGCCAGAATGATTCTTTCTATTTTGCATTGCCAATCTGCCCTTATTTTGTGTCTGCAAAGAATGAAAAATGCAAAGTGAGACTTTGAGTAATGCAAATTATACCCCTGTATTTCAAGGTCATAGGCCACATTTTTATTTTTTTCCCTTCAGCTTGAGTTTTCAATGGTTCAGTTGCAGAGGGATCACTTTCTTCATCATTGAATACTTAACCTCTTTTTACAGTCTGTATTAGCAAATAATTTTATGATAGGCAATCCAGACTAACCTTTTCAGGAGGCTGCTGATAAGCAACAATCCATTCTTTGTATCTTCTTCATACTAAATCTAATGAATATACCAGACATATACTGTGAATCTCAGAAGGTAAAGCAGTTTTCCAGATATTTTTTGATCCACAGCCGAAGAATTAGTCAAGACCAAACACTCTCATTTTTTTCATTGTAGAAATTTAATTTTAGAACTTCGTATTCATTTGTTCAATTTACATAACCCCCAACTCTGGTGTTTTACAACTAAGTATAAAAAACACACAAGAATAACAAAAGCTTGACAGAATAACTGAGGACAACCATTTTTATCATTGTATAGTCCCATGATGGTGAACCTATGTGGGCACGCATGCCACATGCCTCACAGCTGATTTTTCTGCTAGTTTCAGGCCTTTTTCGGCCTCCTAGAGGCTTGGAAAAAGCCTCTGTAAGGCTTTTCAGGCCGAATAGGTCTGTTTTGTCACTTCCTGTAATGTGATGAAACAGGCATATTATATGTCCTGAGAAGCCTCTGGGAGGCCGAAAAAGGCTTCAAACCAGCTGAAAAATCAGCTGTGAGGTGCACTGCAGATAAGGGGGTGGCATGGGGGGGATTGCGCGTGCATGCACAGGGGGCATGGGGAGGGGCACATTGCATTCTGGGTGCTGGCACGCGTATGCGTGCACACTAACGTGCATGCAATTTTTGGCACAGGAGCCCAAAAAGGTTAGCCACCACTGGTATAGTCTGTTCAAAAATCTTTCATTTTGAATAGGATCAGCTCATGTTGTAGCCCAGTGCTTGGAGAGAAACTAGGTTTTCATGGATTTATAGAGGACCAGCAGGATGGGGACCATTCAAACTTCAGGGAAATAATGGTCTATAGGGAAGTTACCATGACAAAAAAGGCTCTTGTTCCTGGGTCCCACCGGGTTGTTTCAAAGAAGGGAACTCCCCCACCCCACCAGATTTCATGGGACAAGACAGGCCAATGAAAGTCCAGCAGTTCCACAAATAACCAGGAATTCCATGAAGATTTCATAAGTGCTAACAGCATTCAGTAAATTGAATTCAGCTGGAAATCAGGAGACTGTGAGTTCTAGTCCTGCTTTAGGCACAAAGCCAGTTGGTTGTTTTTGAGCCAGTCACTCTCAACCCAAAGAAGGCAGCAACATTTTCCTGAAAAGTATTGCCAAGAAAGCTGAAGGGGTTGTCCAAGCAGGTTCCAGGAGTTAAGGCTGACTGAAATGGATACTCTCCCCAGTAAAAAGCAAGATGTGCAGGCATTTTAAAACTTAGCAAGTAATTGTCTTTATTTTTAAATGCCGCTCCATTTCCAAAGACTGCAAGACAAAAATAAATAAAAAATAAAAGCATCACAAAGTTGGTAACATAAACCAGGCCATGTTGTATCACCATTCAGATAGCAGAATCTTCAAGCATCCCAAAATACTTCTCTGAAGGGTAATATTTTTACATCTCTTTAAAAATACAATATCTTCTTGCAAACTGGATCCTTTTCGGCCCCACTTATTTCAGATTGTGATGGCTGCTGAATGAAACTTCAAATGCCCTTCCCAGATTTCAGAGTGAACAAGGGGATAACAACAGTTGAATTTAAGGGCAAGCTACCTTAGCTTCAGACCTGAGCAAGCTAAGGAGCTCTCATTGATCTTTGTTGGCATTCTTTGTCTCTAGAAATCTAGATCTTCAGCTTCCCTGAGGAAGCTACCTGGGATATATGAAGCTAGCTCTGGACCTTCTTGTATCCATGGGAGGAACCATGGTGAATCTTTTTACCTCAGGTTTTCAGAATGTTCTCATGAGTACTGCATCTTATCTCATGGTAACCAGTTTTCCTGAACCTGCAAAATATTTTTCTCTTCAAAAGTGTTCTTTGGATCATTCTCTACTCTATGATCATTCAATTTTTGCAAGCCTAACTAGTAGCTGATTTCCACAGATGTGTTTCAGCTTGCAGGATTTGGCATTGCCTTATTGGGTAATCCTATAATGAGAACACATGGCTGCCCTTCCAGTGGTCATTTATATACAGTAGTGTGACTCCCTTTCTTTTTATCGTCTCCTGCTTTTAAATCATTAAACAAAGGCGCTGTCCTTCCCCACCAATTCTGAAATTCTACGCACAAAAGAACAGATTCTCCCCTAGTAACTGCTTTAAATGCCCTTTGAAAAGCTTATTTGAGTCATGTTTCTTGGGGGAATATTTGAAATTGTCAGAGAGAAACTGCTAGAATTTTCTACCTTGTTCTTTATAATATTAATCAAAAAAGCTTTTGCAACTTGAGAAGCTTTCTTTATATTTACTTCTGTCATCAACTGAATGATGATTGTAGCTAGGACTGTAAAAATCTTGGCTGAGCTTTATAGTCTGATTGGATTCTAGTTTCATCCTTCTTGTTCTGTTCCATTGAATACAACTATAGCTATTTATATATACTGCCAGGTAAAGTAATTGTAGCCAAGAGGAATGGTTGGTAACCATAAGTTCAGAATAGCTTTCCCGCATCATCTTTATGATATTTTTGAAGAGGTTCTACTCATGGGATGAGTTTAGCTTTTCCTACCACTTGTCAGAATCAACATATGGTTGCTACTGGTATCTGACAATTATTTTCTTCTTGCTCCATGAACAGCAGTTAAATCTCTAGTGGTTTTAGTTACATTGGGAGACTGCTACAGAAAAACAGTTACAAAGATACTTTTCCACAGTACCTTTAACTTGTCAGAGAACAGATTGTGGGAGATGTATTCCTAGCATATCTGAAAAACATCTGGTTGGGAAAGTTATTCCACAGCTTATAGTTCACATGAAAATTTTCAGACATATACTTTTTTAAATTATGTCTTTTTGTTTCATGTGGGAAATTCTGTGAAATTCAAGTTACACATTCAGCCAAATGTTTGGTACTTGGGTTAAAGTTTTACTTTTTTGTAGTTATGCTAAATAATCTTAAAATGCAATGAAAATTTGAATCCATATGTAGAATTAGATCATAAATATTAATATTTTATGTTTCAATTTTCATCCCACACTTTAGTACTATATGCTTGTGTTTTAAAAATGAAAAGTCTTACTGTGATCCACAAATGATTAAAAACTATTTCATTTTATTTTTGTACTGTTTATTTCTACCATAAGAAAACCTCTAGTACCTATTTTGTAGTGCATATATATATACTGATTGAGTCTCAATTTCTGTTTCTTAAAGAGAGATTGCAGCAACGCACCTTGCAAGTTTAGGATGGAATGAGTAAGATAATTGAATTAAATGTACATAAATGAGTGTTTTACAAATGATAAATAATTAATGTCATAAAGAGAGAAGTGGGCTATGGTACTGCCTTGTCATAGGTCTACTTCTTCCCTAGAAAAGTATTGCTTTTAGCAACTGGGGCAGATTAAATTGTTGGCATTAAGTACTTTAGGTTAATTGTGCTCAGTAGTGTTTATTTACATATGCTTGTTTGAATTAAGAATTCAGGGATTTGTACTGTTGGGAGTACTATATTTCAAGATCCCTGAATTCATGCAGCAAAACCAATCACCACTTGAATTTTTCTGTCTCTCAGTAGTGTCCATTGAAAGATACTCAGGCGGCTTCCATTGAGTTGAAAAACTGAATTGTTTTCTTTTTCCCCCATTCAATCTGGCTTAAACTGTTGGCTCTCCTGAGCCGATTTACTTACCATCCACATTATCCTTATAGTTTATCAGCAGATGTTGGGCATTGCAAGGAAGACCTTACAGGCTATCTGATTGTGAGGATGCAAACTAAGCATATTAACACCTTCAAAATGCCATTGAATGGTTCTTTGCTAGTATTGTATGTCTTTCCACCTTTTGTGATGCCTGATAATAAATTAATTGTGTTTTCAAAGAACGCTGTCAAGGGAACAAAGCAATCCATGGCACCATCTGCTACCAGCATGTCTGTGCGGTGGTGGGAGTTTTGCATCTCCATTATTCAGGATCATTGGCAGACCCCAGTGCTGCCAGCAGCCCTTTTCTTCAAAGATAACAGCTAGGGTATTACTGGTAGATCAGTGGGGAAAATGGCTTTGTCATGCCAAAGTGGGGCATTACCAAATCAGGAGTAAGCATATTGAAGCATTTTGGGAGGAATGGTGCAGGGGGAAAAAACGCAGATGAAAATGGTAAAAATTTCTGGCCATGCCTTTTATGAAGGCTATTAAATTATAATGCTTTTATTATAATAAATAGTTTCAATCTGTCCTGAAGGAACCATTTTGAGGCTAAACGTAGGAACCATAAGAGAACAATGTTAGTATACAATTTGCATATTAAAATTATTACAAGTTTCTTTGAAAAACATTAAATCAATGTAATGTCATAATACGAAAATATAACCTGTAGAGGATAAAATCATAATAGTCTTATGGAGAGAATATGGATGCCTGCTTTTATTTTCCTCATTATTTTCCATTCATGCTGAAATGTTCTATTATCTAGTTCAGCGGACAAAATTATACAACACAATATATATTTATAATAACAATGGAAATATTTGAGAAATTTACCATAGTAACTACTTATTGACCATAGTAGCCACTATTCTCCTGAAAACAGAATTCATTTGAAAACAAATCAAATGGCTGACATGTGAATAGCTCATATTGCTCCAGTTTCAAGGCTAATCCCTAGATCAGAACTGGGCATTTAATGGCTCTCAAAACCACATCTGATACTTTGGCTGTCCCTGTCCCACTCCCATGAGGTCAATCAGAAATTCAAAATCAGCTGTGAATAAATGTACTGCAGGGGACAGGAGGAGAAGCCAAGTTGGGTCTGGCTATGCACAGTCACCATGTGCTCCTTCAGTCAACTAGCAGCCGTGGGAAGATGAGAAGAGAAAGTGTTCACCTGTGGCCTGCAGCAGCTTGATGAATTGAGATAACGGAGTTTGAGGACATCAGGTTACATTGGTTCAAACCTCCATAACAGTCTCATTGACTGGCCCCTTGGGAAAATGAATTGCCCATCCCTGCCCTTCATGAAGAAAAGCAGGAAGCAACCTATATTTCCTTCATAGATTCTGAAACTGAATCAAGGTAGCATTTGAAGATCCATAATCCATTATAATACTCTCTGTCTGATATAGGCAGGCTAATGTCTCCAGTTTTAAGAAGGCCATAGTTGTTTTTAAAACAACCCGCATATGCAGTGCCCTCCTCCTTCACAAAGAGACAGGTGTCCTTTCCATTATTTGGAAAGAATGTGAGAAAAATCTACTGGCACTAAGTTGTCTATATATATATAATAACACAAGAATTTTAATTGGTACTCTATTTTAAATGAAAAACCTATCTATCTGCTATCTATCTGTCTATCTGTTTTTCATTTAAAATAAGAGTACTGATTGAAATTATTGTGTTATTATTTCAACCTTCTTAGCTAATCAGAGTCATTGCTCCAGAAATTCTAATTTCAAACACTCCTAGCTGCAGCTAGCATGACCCTTGGCAAAGAGGTGTGGGATTGGTTATCTAAAACATCTGGAGGACAAGATGTTTCATTCTCCCATTTGAAGTGCACATAATATTTGACTGTCTGATCTGATTTCAGAATAATAACTCCATAGAAAGCACAAGATCTGTGATATGCTTTTACATGGCAAAATCCTACTTACTTGAAATGAAATTAGCCAATAAATCAATAGAAAAGGTTGAGGTTGTCAAGCAAAAGTTTTAAAAATAAGAACATAAATCTGGAGGCTGCTTCAATATTTTTTCTGCCTTAGTATATAACCATCAGTTGTGCCACTAGGATGATAACTACCTGCTGTTGATAATTCATGTGATTTGTGCACAGGAAACAATACACTCCATTGCTCATGGTATGCTTGTCTGTACTTACAATACTGTTTGAAGAAAACATTTCCTAGGATGTCATAATAAGGAAACTGTACATTTTATGATAAAAATGAAAGTTTTATCAGGTGGTTTGTTTTTTCAGTGTTCATTAATACGATACTGTGTTTAAAATTTGGCACTCTTATCTTTTAATGCTGCTTTTCTTGTTTCTAGAGAATGGGCTTTGTTTAGACATATAAGATCACCTCATTAGTTGGAAATGTTTAATTTTTATCTTTAGCTATTTTTAAACTAATGGTTTAAACTGATTCCAACTGAGTAAATCTGTGCAACATATTTGTACTACTTTAAACCCTGTGAGTTGTTATGGATTTGTTGGTTCCTTCTCACAGCCCTCATTTTATCATACTTCCTAGTTGAAACCTATCAACCTAAGCAATATGAAACTCAGTTCTATTTTAATTTTATGAACGATTTGAAGTATCTCTGAAAATAATTCTCCTTGATCTGATGCCCTCCAAAGCTACTGGAATCCTCCAGTTTGGTGATTTGGGGGTGAAAATCAAGTCAATGTTTATTATAGTCAAAGACCAGAGATCAGTGCAATTTAAAAACACCCAAGGAATATCCTGTTAAAAATTCTAGAATATAATAATAAATAACAGATGAAATCTATATTAAAACCACAATTTGTCATCCAATCTGTCAGTTGCACATGAGCAAAAGACACCATGCCCCAACTGTAATATAATATCAATCCTTAAACTATGAGGACCATAGCAATTAAATACTAAAATGGGGGTAAAAATGGTAGTGAAACTGTAGATGATCAGGCTGAGCCCAAGGGCAGAGTCAAACACACCATCAGTTTGGAATCCTTATGTTTCCATAAGAGAGCTAAGTCCCACCTCTGTAAATTCTGTTGATTCTTACCTGTCACCAATTTGCCTTGACCATTAGTTGTTCAGATTCTTGTTTATAGGTAGCATGTCTCAGCCAGTCCTTGAATATTGAAGATTTGCCCTGAAATGAATACAAACTCCAGCTTCTTTGTTGAGCAATGGTGGTTTATTCATTAGCTCAGCAAACAACAAATATTCTTCTCTGACAAGAAAGGCTAAAAGCCAGGCAAGATTAGAGTTGGGTTTGAATTTGCTCTCTTTCCTTTTGTTACCATTATCATGACACATACCCCACCACACCCAGGCCTATACGCAGTTCTAATTTTGGCCACACCTAACTCATTATCCCTAAATGCTATTAACCCTATAACATGTCTACATCCCTACTCTATTCCGACCCTCATTAACTGATCCCTACCTGGTGCCACCTTCACCATGTTTTTACCTAAGGCTTAATTACCACCTATATGTACCCCAACCCCCTTTAACAAGATCAATACATGAAAAGAGCCATTTCCAGCAGCTCCACAGTTGCTTCAGAATCCATCCTCAGCTCTGCTGAGTCATTCCAAAGCCATCGGCCAGCACACAAGCAGAAATACAGATCCAGCAGCAGCAGAGAAAGGTGACATGGCCAGCTAATTTACTGCGAGACATATTCGGAGCTGACGGGCTCTGAGTGAACTCGGAGCCCGACAGCATGAAATAAACGTGTAGTACTTTTGAACCCTATCCTGGCTCCTGGTTCTTGTGCCTGACAGAAACACAAGAAAACCAAGAAGTATTGCTTTAGCAGAGCTTTAGCTGTACTGCAGTTGTGATTGAGGGAACAAGGCAGCCAAACAGAGAAATGCAATCTTATTCCCTTCATTGCTTTCCAAAAACATAGTTTACTCATAACAATATCCATAGATAATATATTGGAAGAGGTTAAGGGCTTCTTTTCTTTTTCATTCTCCTATTCACAAAGCTGTTTGGACTCTTAAGTTCCCTCAGTGAAGTCATTGATTCCTTATGATCTAGGATGGATGAATTATACAGTTCTTGAGATGTAAGAAGTGTTTTTGATTAATTACTGTGCATCTAATATCAAAGAATGATTTATTATCCAATTGAACTATTCTTTTTCCTTAAAAAAAAACCCTCTCTCTCTCCTTTCAGCCAAGAAGACTTGTGCAGAGTCTGATTTTACCTGCAACAATGGCCACTGCATCCCATCCAGATGGAAGTGCGATGGGGAAGAGGAATGTTCAGATGGATCAGATGAATCTGAATCAATGTGCAGTGAGTATTCTTGCTATGCATTTCTGGAATCTGACTTTGTAATAATTTTGAAAGCGACTGATTCAGGGGTCGGCAACCTTAAACATTCAAAGAGACATTTGGACCCATTTCCCACAGAAAAGAAAACACCGGGAGCTGCAAAGGTCCTAACTGGAGGCCCCCCATTCAATTCTGGAGCTGTCCGGAAGTCCGCTTCCCCCACCATAGAGTCTCCTCCTAGCACAGCATCCTTTTTTCTCTACCTGTCCTAACTGAAAGCCCTATCAATTGTTCAGCTGACTGGAAAATCCATCCCTTGCCATAGAATTTCCTCCTGGCATGCCGTGCTTTTCCCCTCTCTAACCAGAAGCTTCTCTCAAAATTGAGGCATTGACTTGCGACAGGGAGCCGGAACAGATGGATGAAAGAGCCTCATGCGGCTCCAGAGCTGCGGGTTGCCGACTACTGAACTGGTGAACCAGATGACAAACATACTTATATGCATACTACCTTTAAGCAACGAGAAAGTAACTTCTACTGAAGTAGTAGAAGCACATTTCAGGTGTGCACCTACCTATCCATCTGGATATTCACTCCCCAAGCTGTTCACTTTCAAGCTTAGCAGTATTATGTAAAGTGCAAAAAAAGCAGTAAAAACTGTAAGCAGAAGAAATTAAATAATGCGATAATGAAAAAAAGGATGTGTAGCTAAATCTAGTTTAACACCAGTACTCTCCACTGTGCCTCTCTGTACTCTTTTATCTTTATAAGCCAGCCTTGCTTTTATCACATCCATCCATGGCTGCATACATTGCATTACGTTCTTTAAATTTCTATTTTCTTTTTTACCATTTCATCAACCCCATCCAGCCACCACTGCTTGATCTTCTCCTTCTTCTTAGTCCATTAACACTCCCTTCATGTATCTGTTTGGAGTTCAATGCTTTCTATATAACTAAATCATCTCAGTATACTTTTTTCATACTGGTCACTCACCTGTATTCAGTCCACATATGTTCAGCTCCCATTCGTTCTTGAGCCTATTGCTTCTTGTTTTACTGCCCACACACCATTGCATTCAAATTACTTCTAGCCATCCCCATTTCATGTGTATGTAATAGTGTGGGCAGAAGCATGCTCTTATGCATAGCCATTTATTCTGCTATTTATTATTATGTGCAGGCAGTACTCATTCCCACTACCTTTCTACCATCTTTGGCACATCTTAGATTTTCTCCATCAATTTCCTCATCTTTAGAAAACATTTTATCACATTTCTTCTATTTGGTCTAATTTATCACCATTTATATATAACCTTCAATCTATTTCCATTTTCTGGGTTATGCCAAACTAATCTTTGGTACATTAATTTTCTCTCTCTTTCTCTCTCCCTCCCTCCCTTCCCCCGTAAATGGATATAGAAAATTTCATACACACACACACATACATACACACACACATTTTTCTATGCCACTTAGTAGTCTAATTTTCTCTGTTTCAAGTAACTCCTATAATCCGATGTCTATATTCTATTTATTCTGTTGGAAAATTAGTTTAGCTTCAGTTACTTTTTTGATACAGAACTGGTACTTCCTCATCCTGCAGTTCTATTTTCATTCTATTTTCTTTCATTCAGTTTCTTTTATTTCATGTCTATTACCATCTATTACCCACTTTTGATATTAACTAATAGTCTCTTTCATAATTATAACCCTCAGGATTCTTGAATTCATCCACTAATTCTCTTAATTAAAAAATACAACCAATAATGTTTTTAGATTTATACTGCCATTGGATTATTGTTTCAGAAATATTTCCTTAGCTAATCAGACAAACAGAATGACCATGGGCATGCAAAAATGCAGTGAGAGTAGGAGCAACTTCTGACTTCCTGCCCATCAATCTTTTCATGCCCACAAGAGATATAAGTCCAGCCCACCTTGAATTCCAGTGACTTTTATCTACCACCAATTTGCTTGGGCCCTTAGTAGTTCAGATTCTTGTAGAGAGCTTAAGTTTGCAAGCTTAAAGTTGCAATAAATTTTATACACATTTGAACTGCCTGGATCTTATGATCCATTGGGGCACAGTAGTTAGAGTCCAGTATTGCAGGCTATTTCTGCTGCCTACTGGCTGCCTGAAATTTGGCAGTTCAAATCTCACCAGGCTCAAGGTTGATTCAGCCTTCCATCCTTCCGAGGTGGGTAAAACGAGGACCCAAATTGTTGGCTCTTGTTAGGGATATACCCTAGCAGAATGTGCACAGCAGTCAGGCAGCCAGGCAGGCTAATATGAGAGAAGTATGTTTGT